>JAMPIV010000305.1:1595000-1780000 GCA_024509875.1 Oreohelix idahoensis | reverse complement strand
GGGAAACCCAGAGGTATCTAATGCTACTGTCAACCGGGAGCTACACAGGATGAATTACACAAAAAAGCGGGTAATTTTGTCACCATTTCTCACAGAGACTCACAAACAGATGCACTTGAACTGGTGCCACGAACACCAAAATTTGTCATGGACAATGTGATTTTTTCAGATGAATGTTCTGTTTGGTCTTATCCTGCTCAAATAAATATTTGGATGAAAGACTCTGTAACGCCTGTGTACCAGCGACCGAAACATACCCATAAATTCCATCTTTGGGGAGGGGTGGCAGCAAGAGGTTTCACCCCACTGTGTGTTTTCACAGGAATTCTGACGAAAGAAAGGTACATCGACATACTAGAGGGACACCTTCTGCCATTTATGCAGGTCATGTACCCCGATGGGTGCACATTTCAACATGACAATGACCCAAAGCATACAGCTCATACCACCAAAGCATGGCTGCAAGAGAAGAATGTGATAGTGCTGAAGTGGCCCAGCAACAGTCCCGACCTAAACCCAATTGAAAACGTTTGGGCACTACTCAAGAATCATTTAAAAAAGAGTGGACTTAGAGACGTTGAACAATTGAAGAAGGTAGCTGAAAAATACTGGGACAGTCTGACTCACAATTACCTACAAACACTTGCGGGAAGTATGCCTCGCCGCATCCAGGCTTGCCTTGCTGGAGAAGGAACCATTATATTGTACTGAAACCACTGTTAATAGATAGGGGAGATACCAATCTTCCTCTGGACATACAGTTTTTATTATTATTTGCTTCTATGAGTGTGCTGCGTTGCGAAAATATGACTGCCATTTTTTTTGCAAAGTACTGTATATATATATATATATATATATATATATATATATATATATATATATATATATATATATATATATATATATATATATATATATATATATATATACACACACAAAAATATTTCTTTAAAAAGCAGAAATGAAAGACAACTATAATTAACAAATATTAAAATTAAAATGACAACAAAATTTAACAGAAACAAACAAAGCGTGGAATAGTTAACATTTAAAAAAAATTATAATTATGAAGCGATAATGACAAGGACAAAAAGGCAAACACTGGCTGTTAATGGTGCGTGAGTGGTGGAAGAAGATAATGTTGATGTTACGCTGAGGAAGGCAATCAGCTTGTGGTCGGGCTTACGGATGGCCGATAAGTGTGTAGATATGTATCTCTGCATACGCGAATGTTAAGGGTTCTTTCATCTAGACAGACTGAAATCACACACCACAGCACAACGTAGGAGTCAGGGAATGTTGGAACTCCTGGTAACGTTATACAATTTAATACGACAAACTCACGTGAACATCACGGGACGACATTTCATAACAAGTCATGGAGTATCAACAGTTCACAATATACTCATACAGCATCAGGTATAACATATCCATAGAACATTCACTTCAATAAACAGTACATAGCGAGCCGTTATATCCAAGGCTTTGAATAGCAAATACAATATCTCTCAATCTTCACTTCAATAAACAGTACATTAGCAAGCCATTATATCCAAGGCTTTGAATAGCAGATACAATATCTCTCAATCTTCACTTCGATAAACAGTACATTAGCAAGCCATTATATCCAAGGCTTTGAATAGCAGATACAATATCTCTCAATCTTCACTTCAGTAAACAGTACATTAGCAAGCCATTATATCCAAGGCTTTGAATAGCAGATACAATATCTCTCAATCTTCACTTCGATAAACAGTACATTAGCAAGCCATTATATCCAAGGCTTTGAATAGCAGATACAATATCTCTCAATCTTCACTTCAGTAAACAGTACATTAGCAAGCCATTATATCCAAGGCTTTGAATAGCAGATACAATATCTCTCAATCTTCACTTCAATAAACAGTACATTAGCAAGCCATTATATCCAAGGCTTTGAATAGCAGACACAATATCTCTCAATATTCACTTCAATAAACAGTACATTAGCAAGCCATTATATCCAAGGCTTTGAATAGCAGATACAATATCTCTCAATCTTCACTTCAATAAACAATAAATTCTGCAATTATCGAATATTCCCTTTCACAAAAATCTCTGGTACACACTAGCGAAATGGATAACGTGCATTCCAAAACTCTGCCAGAAACGTACTGTCCCGAGATTTCCATCTCAGTACAACTCAGTAAAAAATAACACCTGCGCGGGCTAACCACGAGAGACTACCGCTGAGATTAACCGTTCCCCCCCCCCCCTTCCACCCCAAAAAAAGAAAACTCTCGCTAGGAACATTAAGAATATTCGACAACTTGCTTTATCATATTTAAAAAAAAACAACTAGCAACCACACAGTTGAGCTGTGTTCAAAATTTATCGAGCAATAAGCCCCCAACTCAAAAAATCATCTCATCACTAAAGCGTGCTAACTAACGTGTGTACAAAAATCCGACCCATACATATAAATCTTTAACACCTAACTCCCATTAATAAAACATGACTTAACAAACACCTACACTTTTGGCTTCAAAACTTTCATCAATACAATGTAAATAATCAAAAAAGAAAGAAACACAGTAAAACAGAGCAAATTCTAATGTAAATATCCCACACTAACTAAAATCAATTGTAAATTACACTTTAGTGCAAATGAAACATCAGAAAATTTTGACGAAATGTCTGTCCCTGTCCTTTTGTGTGATCTCACACCTTCAGCCCTCCGGCAGTAAACTACTTTTCTTCGTATTTCTTCATATTTCTTCATTATTTACACGTTTTTTTTGGCATTTCATTTTGCCAAATCATACATTTTACTCTTTATGCTGGACATAGCATGGGGAAAGTCTCTAACACGCAACTCCCCTATGGTAGTATTTGCTACGGGAGTAATTCTTATCTTATTGTGTCGCATTCACGGTTCACAAAGACGTGTTAAGTTACGCCAGGTTATTAGACGGTTAGCGACAAAATGTTATCGCATAATCTGTCTGACTATCTTTTCAAGCGACGGTGCTTGTTTTTCCAAGGTTGTCTTGGGCAGGAGTGCTGAATAGAACCAGATTTGTTTGTCTGACGAAACACAGGTGCCTAGCGACCATCCCAGAGTCATTACGCCAGAAAAACACGGTCACAATATGGTGATGGACAGAGGTACGGTCAGAAGTCTTATGTAACGATATGATATCACTGTTGTAAGAGACCACGCGTGTATATTAAATTTAATATTTTTCAAATACGCATGGGATGAGCAGTGATAAACAAACCGACCTCTCTAGTGCTAGAGAGCGATTGGTTCGCCAGAATCTACAATGAATTTGGTTGGAACATTCAGCGGAAACCCAGCTGGATTTGAACTGGAAACTGTACAATATAATGTAGTGAAATCCCAGACACAGAACGCACAGAGAGATCGCATTGTACAGCGAACAACTCCCAAGACGCCAGTGAGATATTGGACTTAGTATTCCATACTTATAAGTGACAGTTCAACGTATTTGGGCAACTCTGAAAACTTAAGAGTTAACCCGCATATTTAATACATAGACTGTAAAAACTTAAGGGACCAGGACGTTAATATAACAAGACTGGAAACCTAGGAATCAGATTCACCAGTCATGAGAGGACTTTAACTCAAGTTTTCCCAGGTATTGTATTCGCAGAGACACTCGTCGTCAGAGGAATTAACTCTAATTTCCCAGACCCAGTCGTAAGAGGAAGTTAACTCAAGTTTTCCCAGCAAGTGATTTCGCAGAGACACCCGCCGTCAGAGGAATTAACTCTAATTTCCCAGACAGTGATTCAAACAGCACCTAACCAAACTGCTGTGTGTCCATTCTAATCTGTGCAGGAGATTGTGTATACCCATTATTTGGGGTAAGTGTAAACATTTCTATTACAAACGTGAATTTAACATGTTTTCTTGCTAGTGGATATATTTGAGGCTGGCAACCTCAAAATATGAAAATAGTATATTCATGAACCACTACAGCAAGAGCTGGTGATTGTTTCTGACTAGTCGTGCAGGAAACCCGACAGCAGAGCGACCCTAGACTCCGACTGGAGCAGTGATGAGTGATGATTACATCACATGTGCCTAAGGTGTAACATTATCTTGTGAGAATTATGTACCTTTTTTAATTGTAATTCAGGCAAATCATTGTTCATGCACTCCAGACGCAATTTCCTAGTTAACACCCAGAAGGATATGGATGAATTGTCATCATTTTCCCTGAGTTACACTGCGTGCTTGGGAATTTAATTCTTCTGAGAGGTTAACATTGGTGGGTGGAGCGCATGACAATGGGATTTGTTTGTACACTTGTTATGTTTGGAAATATTTGGTAATAATATTTTGAGTCTGAGATTACAACCCTAGTCAAAGGGCGAATACTCATGTTTTGCTTCGAGTGAAAGTAAATATATAGTCGCCCCACTTGAATATAGTTGAAAGGGTAACATTAGCGCATGCCCAATGAGACGATGAGTCGTCGTTGGCGCTTCCGTGATGACGGACGGATCTTGAAGACTGTCGGACATATGAGAGTCCGAAGTTTTTTCATCATTGTGATTGATTCTGGGGAAGAGAGGAGTTTTCTCTCAGTATACTATGATGGTCGATACTTCTCCCAGAATATATATGTTAGTGTGCTAGTTACTAGTATTTTCTGAACTGAAGGTAAAGAAGGAACATTTTCTAAAACTTTACCTAGGCCTAGCGACGCCATAGATGTCATATCATATATATATATATATATTTGATGGATCGTATGTAGACGATTCCTGTACTAGCAGCACTATGAGTGGACATATGTAACATTCCTTATGGGTATGGAAAACCCGAAGACATTAGATGAGCAAATGAACGGAACTTTCATTTGTAGTGAGGATATCTTTTGGATGAACGTCGCTCACTTGGACCGGCGCCATTTTGAATCCCACTGTTGGTCTGTTTGAATTGTCAATCGGAGAACGGAGATATCTTATTACCTGATGGCGATACCAAGACCTACATTGGATTGAAGTCTACTCTTTGTTATTTGAGATTGTCAACCTTAAAAGAAAAACCCTGTTGAAGCTAAAGCCTAAAAGACTTAGCCTGAAAGACGTAGTCAGCAGAGGGTCTGTAAGGGAGCATTGTGATGACCATTATTATTGTTAACTCAAACTGATGCTACTAGTCAGTGGAGGTATGAGACGATAGACTATCATAAATATATATTTGCTCCTATCGTCCGATTATATTTACATGCTATGAGATTGCCAAATTGATGTTGCCACCCATTTGTCAAGTATCCAATGATTTGTTGTGTCAACCTGTTCCAATGACTGTCAACCGTGCTGTCAGAGTGTGTATCATTAAACTGTCTAAAACGTCTACAGTAGTTCCAGTTATCATTGACTTCCAGCCGTGAGGGTATGAGTGCATTATTACCAACTTGTCAACTCTACAGAACCATTTATGCATTCGCGTATTGACACTCATACTAACACTCATTGTCAACAATACATTCTTGTCGGGGCCTCATTACGTTCCGGGACAAGGTGACCTATATGACCAACACTGTGCCGGGTTTGAGTTGACCTCTTGATCTCATCAAGCCCTTATTAACGTGGTATCACAAAAAGCAGTCGTTATCAACGTGGTAGGCCAACTTTCTGGGTCAACCTGCACAGTGGACATTTTGAGAAGTCAGCTACTGGGACCAGACCGTTTCCTGTGGCCTGTTACGACACACATGAACACCAGCAGTACAACTCTACAGTCGATGTCAGCATGACCTGTCCTGTCAGCGTATACGGTATCTAGGTCATCGTTTGTTGACATTTCTGATAGAACAGACAGCGTTACACAGCAGGTTTGTTTACAAGAATTAACTGTGTTAGCAAGAAGTGCTATGGAACTGAGAGGTCTTACACGTCAACGGGGGATCTTCTTGTGTTCTGCTACATATTGTTGAACTTTGTAATAGTTTAAGACAGATATATGATTTATTAAAGTGGCAGTTTATGTTGATTGGAAACTGACCCATAATACAGTACCATTATAACTGAGCCTTCTATCTGCAACACATTACATTGCATTTATATGACATGTATGTATTTATGTTTAATGTTTACATGTTTATATGTGATATTTGTTTATATTTCTGTGGGAGGTTGGTGAGGTGACTATTATAAAAGATACCACGTCATAGAGGTTTTATAATAGCGTTCTATAGGGAGCAATTTTCTTAATTGAAAATTTGCACGCAACATCTGTTGCTATTTTTGTTAGCTGTGATGATCTGTCCCATCGTTGTTTTTGTAAAATTTTTTCTGTTCTTCAGTTTTGTTTTGATTTGTTTGTATTTGTAGGTCTACCATTTCCTAAAATTTAGTTCTATACACATTTATATTTATACACTGTGACGTCATTTGTGTTGTTTATTTCCTCGCGGTTATCATCACAGGTTCTGTGATTATTTTCTTCAGTTTTCTATTTAACTTATTTGATTTCTGCGAATGTTTTCGTATTGTCTTTCTTGATTGTCTTTTGTTTATGTTGTTGGTTGACATATACTATAAAATATACTTGATCATACACTACTAGCTGTGTAGTGAACTTATGAGAAAGAATCAACTGATGATTAATTGCTGTTATTAGAGGTACACAGTTGATTATACAAGACCTTATTTAAAGGCTTGTTTCCCACAGAGATTGGGATAAAGGGAGCTGATTATTCAAGCTATTAAGAGCTTGTTTCCATTTATTTGGAGATAGATTTCATTATTGCTATTTCAGGTATCTAGTCACATATTGGTATACATTATGTCGACTTTAGATTACTTCATTGAGTTAGGGAAATCCCTAGGCAAGACTGGAGATAAGTTGGAGGAGTATGCTACCAGTCAATATGAAAAAACACAAAAATTTGAAATTGATAAACTGAAGGCTGAGGAGAAAAAACAAAAAGCCAAAGATAAAAGAATGGAATTAGAATTTGAGCAAAAGAAATTGCAGATGCAAGTAGACGAAAGGAGATTCCAAATGGAAATGGAAAAACAAAATAGAGAAGCTGAGGCTGAACAAAAGAGATTAGACAAAGAAGCTGAACAAAAGAGATTTGACAAAGAAGCTGAACAAAAGAGATTAGACAGAGAAGCTGAGGTTGAACAAAAGAGATTAGACAGAGAAGCTGAACAAAAGAGATTAGACAGAGAAGCTGAGGCTGAACAAAAAAGATTAGACAAAGAAGCTGAACAAAAGAGATTAGACAGAGAAGCTGAGGCTGAACAAAAGAGATTAGACAGAGAAGCTGAACAGAAAAGACTAGAAATAGAGGCTGAAAATAAAAGATTAGAAGCTGAGGAGAGAAAAGCAAAGATGGAACATGAACATAAGAAAGAACCTTTAGCATTTGAGATAGAAAAATTGAAATTGACAAATATGAGTAATGTTAATCAGTCCTCCAGTGGTAATGGTAAACCCTTTACTTACAAGGTCAAGGTACCAGCGTTCAATCCTTCCAGTGATGACATAACATTCTGGCTGGATAGATTTGAACGCTCTTGTCGAGCTCATAATGTGGATAAATCACAATATGCTAACCAGTTATCAGAAAATTTGAAAGGTGATTCTCTGACTAGTTTAAGTTTGGTTGAAGAGACTGACAAGGATAATTATGATGTTATTAGGGCAGCTTTATTGAAAAAATATCAATTAACAGAGGAAGGTTACCGTATTTTGTTTAAGAAAATGGTACCTGAATCAGGGGTAGAATTCTCAGAATTCATTGCAAGGACACGTCTTACATTTAATCGTTGGATTGAGCTGTCCAAAACAGAAAAGACATATGAAGCCCTTATGGACTTGTTGCTCAGAGACAAGATTATGTCAAGTGTAAATAAACCATTCCTTGAATTCCTACATGAGCGTAAACCCAAGACACTAAAAGAAATGGAAGAATATTGTACCCAATACGTCACGGCACATCCGGACGTAGCTTTTAGCAATGCTAAGGTTAAGGAAAGTATGCCAGTTGCTTCAGCAACACCATACAACCCTAATTATTCACACAAATTTCAGGGACCACAAAACAGGTTTGATAAAAAGGGTAACCATAATAGTTATCAAAACCAAGGTAACCAATCATTTCAGGGTTCTTCTGCGAAGAACTGGAGACGAGCCGACAGCCCTCGATACAGAGGTGGTCATAATTATAGGAATTTCCGCAGAGGAAGTCATTATAGGAACTATCCAAGTCATCCATCATGGAGACAACAAGACCATAGTTATAGAGATACTCATTATAATGAATATGATAATGGTAACCATGAGAACTATGACTCAAACCCAAATAGGGGTTACAATAGAGGAAATAATAATGATTACAGAGGCAATAATAATCGAGGTAGATCACAATACAAAAAACATAAATCACATTATCAGGCAAACTCTGCACAGCAAGAGTCACATGAAGCCTATAAACAGACTAAAGATAATAATGACGCTAATAATATGGCATGTTCCGCTTTTGATTTTGGGAGAGCATCTCAGTGCCCCCAATGCAAAACATTATTTGAACCAACTACGGTGTCCACTTTAAGTTGTGGCCATCCTCTTCCCGCTCTTCCTGCGTCAGTCGCGCATGATGGAAGAGGTTCTCTTGTCTTACATAAAGGTTTAGTAAATGACAATCCAGTCTCAGTTCTTTTTGATTCTGGATGCACCACAATTGGTGTTAGGCAGTCACTTGTAGATCCTTCTCGTGCCACTGGAAAAGTAGTCAAATGTGTAACATTTGGCGGCACCTTAGAGAAATACTCTACTGCTATCATTAAGATTGCTACTCCTTTCTTTACAGGAGATGTACACGCATGTCTTCTGCCGAATCCGATCGCTGATCTTATCATCGGTCGTATTCACGGAGTCAAAGAATGCACTCCACAACAAATTTCCGTTTGGGAAAAACAAAATATGCAAACTGCTAATGCTGTAGTCACTAGAGCTCAAGCTCTTAATATGCCTCAAACTTCATCTACTGAAGATAATGAAGTGCATAACCAAGATGATCCCTTGGTAATTTCTCGTGACTCGTTTATAAAACAGCAAGAAGATGATCCGACTCTAAAGAAATTCTTCACTCTTGCAACAAAAGGTGATCCGAATAAAGATACAAAGCGTAAATCTTGGATTACAATGAAGAATGGCGTACTTGTACGTATGGTGCAAGACTCCACTAAGTCAAGTCATTCTCAGATTCTTGTTCCCAAGAATTTGAGAGTTAAAATTTTGCAGCACGCTCACGACTCTCAGTGTGCTGGACATATGGGTTTTCCCGTACAAAGTCAAGAGTTCTTGCGGCTTTCTTTTGGCCTTTTGTGAACAAGGACATACGGATTTATTGTCGATCTTGTAAAGTATGTCAAGAGGTCAAATCCAAAGGTCCACGCCATGCTGCACCTATTCAGGCTGCAGACATTCCTATTCGACCATTTCAGAAAATGGCGATAGACATCATTGGTCCATTTAAGATCAAATCTGCTAGAGGACATCAGTTTATCTTGACGTGTGTTGATATGTGCACACGTTGGCCAGAGGCTATTCCTCTGAAGAGCATTACTACTGCTGACATTGCAGATGCTCTTTGGCTTATATTTTCTCGTCTGGGATTCCCCGGAGAGATATTATCAGACCATGGCACCCAACTAATATCGGATACCATGTCTCAAGTAATGTCTACTCTGCAGATAGAGAGATCTTTGAGTAGTATCTATCATCCTATGTCCAATGGGATGGTCGAACGGCTAAATAGAACACTCAAAAACTTACTAGGGAAGATAACTGAGGATCATCCTCAAGATTGGGACAGGGTTTTACCCGCGGCCCTCTTCGCTTACAGAGAGGTCCCCAATGAACATACAGGATTTTCTCCCTTTGAACTTGTCTTTGGCGCGCGACCGCGCGGCCCTATGTCTTTGCTTCATGATCTCATAACCGCTGATAATATTACCGATGACACAAAATCTTCTTACGAATATGTCATCGCGCTGAGACAAAAGATTATCGAAGCATGCAAATTGGCAACTTCTTCTTCTGAATTTGCTAAACAGAAGGCAAGACAATTTGCCAATAAGAAAAGAACCTTACGACAACTTTGTCCTGGTGACAAAGCATTTGTTTTGCTACCTTGTAGGGAAAACAGACTTCTTATTTCTTGGAAAGGTCCGTACGATATAATCTCGAAAATTTCCGATGTTGACTACATTGTCGATATTGATGGAAAGCATAAAACCTTCCACATCAATATGCTTACGGAATTCCATGAACGTCCGGATTATTTACAGCCTATTTTCCAGGCAACGGACGATTCACCAGTCCAACATGGTCATTACTCATCACTGTCCGTAATACAGGATGAGGAAACAAGTTTTTCGGATGTTAATCTTCCGCTTCCGATGATTCCACTTCATTCTAGTGAATCATGGAAAAATGTTACTGTCTCTCCTGATTTATCTCTAGGAGAACAGCGACAAGTTTCGGTTATGTTACAAACATTTCAGGATGTCCTTACTGACATTCCTGGACAAACTCATGTCATTGAACATGACATTATTCTAACTGACCATAATCCTATTAGAGTCAGACCTTATCCTATTCCTATACATTTTCAAGCACAGGTTGAGAAGGAGTTGGATGAGATGATAGATTTAAAAATAATTGAACCATCCACTTCTGCATATTCTTCGCCGATGGTTATTGTTCGAAAAAAAGACAATAACATACGTCTTTGCGTTGACTATCGCAAATTGAATCAAGTTACGAAGTTTGATGCTGAACCTATGCCTTTACTAGAAGAGCTACTTACTAGGCTTTCTAAATCTCATTTTTTCACTAAACTTGATTTGTCTAAAGGATATTGGCAAGTTCCTTTATCTGAACGCGCCAAACCAATTACGGCTTTTTCTACACCTAGAGGCCTTTTTCAATGGAATTTCATGCCTTTCGGCCTTATGAACGCACCAGCTACATTCGTACGCATGATGCGTCGAATCCTATCTTATCGGTCAGATGTCATTGCGTACCTAGACGACATCTGTCTTTTCAGCGATACTTGGGAAGATCACTATTCGGGGTTAGTTGAATTACTGTCTACTCTACGCGAGTATAACCTGACAGCGAAACCCTCTAAAGCCTGCATTGGTTTTAGCGAAATTTCTTTCCTAGGCCATCGAGTTGGTCATGGTTTCCTAAAGACAGAGGACCATAATATCACTAAGATACTTAACATCTCTATTCCTAAGACTAAAAAGCAAGTGCGAAGTCTCTTAGGTCTTATTCAATTTTATGGAAGATTCATTCCGAATCTATCCTCTATCATGGCACCTCTTTCTACACTACTAAAGAAAGGGTCGCCTAATATGGTCCACTGGTCACAGGAATGCCAATCCTCTTTGGATAAGATTAAAAATTTGTTTTCAACACCACCTATTTTAGTGTTACCTACTACAGATAAGACATTTGTTCTTCGTAGTGACGCTTCATCCACTGGGATTGGAGCGGCACTAATGCAAGAGTACTCTGGAACTCTGCATCCTGTAATGTATATCTCCAGAAAACTTAATGCTGCAGAAAGGAATTATTCGGTTTTAGACCGTGAACTATTGGCTATGGTATGGTCAATTCTCAAACTACAAAGATTCCTTCTAGGCGCACATTTCATAGTAGAAACCGACCAGAAAGCTCTTACGGCTATACAGAGTAAGAATTTGAAGAGCTCGAGGTCTACTCGATATGCAATTGCTCTTCAACCTTTTCATTTCTCAGTACGAGCTATCCGTGGATCAGATAATGTGATGGCAGACATTTTGTCTAGATGCCCACATGATTCCACCTAACTGTTAGGTCTTGGATTTCTTAACACATCTAAGTCTATAACAGTTCTTTCTCTATATCAAGATAGATACACATTGTAATTTGTAATATAGTGATTGTATCACTACTATCACTACGTTCATTGATATATATTCACCGCTGTTCTTTGATGATTTTTCTTCTTTGTCAATCATGTACTTATAGTGCTTAAATATGAAATTGTTATATGCATTGTGACATTGCCAGCATTGTAGTATACGTTGGTGGCACCTCCCTGGAAATATTTATACTTAAGAGAAATGCTTTCTCTGAGATGTTGAGATATATTCTCACGAGTCGATCTATGACTTTACCTTAATTTGACATTATAAATTGCTCTTATTAGTCATCTGCGCATTATTCGTGCGTTGTGAGCCTATTGTATGTTGCTCTCAGATGGGAAAAAAAATTTAATTTTTTTTCCTCCGGGGGTTGTGGTAGTCTGTTACCAACAGATTACTGGTGGCAATGAATATATATATATATATATATATATATATATATATATATATATAAATATATATATAAATATATATATAAATATATATATATATATATATATATATATATATATATATATATATATATATATATATATATATATATATATATATATATATATATATATATATATATATATATATATAGGAAGATATTTATTTGTTTGTATACTTGTTATGTTTGGAAATATTTGGTAATAATATTTTGAGTCTGAGATTACAACCCTAGTCAAAGGGCGAATACTCATGTTTTGCTTCGAGTGAAAGTAAATATGTAGTCGCCCCACTTGAATATAGTTCAAAGGGTAACATTAGCGCATGCCCAATGAGACGATGAGTCGTCGTTGGCGCTTCCGTGATGACGGACGGATCTTGAAGGCTGTCGGACATATGAGAGTCCGAAGTTTTTTCATCATTGTGATTGATTCTGGGGAAGAGAGAAGTTTTCTCTCAGTATACTATGATGGTCGATACTTCTCCCAGAATATATATGTTAGTGTGCTAGTTACTAGTATTTTCTGAACTGAAGGTAAAGAAGGAACATTTTCTAAAACGTTACCTAGGCCTAGCGACGCCATAGATGTCATATCACATATATATATATATATATATATATATATATATATATATATATTTGATGGATCGTATGTAGACGATTCCTGTACTAGCAGCACTATGAGTGGACATATGTAACATTCCTTATGGGTATGGAAAACCCGAAGACATTAGATGAGCAAATGAACGGAACTTTCATTTGTAGTGAGGATATCTTTTGGATGAACGTCGCTCACTTGGACCGGCGCCATTTTGAATCCCACTGTTGGTCTGTTTGAATTGTCAATCGGAGAACGGAGATATCTTATTACCTGATGGCGATACCAAGACCTACATTGGATTGAAGTCTACTCTTTGTTATTTGAGATTGTCAACCTTAAAAGAAAGACCCTGTTGAAGTTAAAGCCTAAAAGACTTAGCCTGAAAGACGTAGTCAGCAGAGGGTCTGTAAGGGAGCACTGTGATGACCATTATTATTGTTAACTCAAACTGATGCTACTAGTCAGTGGAGGTATGAGACGATAGACTATCATAAATATATATTTGCTCCTATCGTCCGATTATATTTACATGCTATGAGATTGCCAAATTGCTGTTGCCACCCATTTGTCAAGTATCCAATGATTTGTTGTGTCAACCTGTTCCAATGACTGTCAACCGTGCTGTCAGAGTGTGTATCATTAAACTGTCTAAAACGTCTACAGTAGTTCCAGTTATCATTGACTTCCAGCCGTGAGGGTATGAGTGCATTATTACCAACTTGTCAACTCTACAGAACCATTTATGCATTCGCGTATTGACACTCATACTAACACTCATTGTCAACAATACATTCTTGTCGGGGCCTCATTACGTTCCGGGACAAGGTGACCTATATGACCAACACTGTGCCGGGTTTGAGTTGACCACTTGATCTCATCAAGCCCTTATTAATGTGGTACTACAAAAAGCAGTCGTTATCAGTGAGATTATAAGAGACAGAAAGAAATTGAAATAAGTAGATGTAATAACTCACACAAAACATACATATTTGATATATAAGCAGCTGGTAACCAAAACGTACTTCATGACTCGATCATGGAAGAGTGTTAATTAAAACGCTCTGTCAGAACACTGTCTCCTAAAGGTATACACGATACAATGATTTGAACTTCAGTTCTACAGACCACTTGAACAGACTGTAATGGATGAGTCAATGGCATTATAAGAAAACAAAGGAATTTATTTTTTATTTTTAAGTTCAGAAAGAGCTAGCAAGGACATCAGCCTAAAAAGGCTTGGCGACCTAGATTTTGCAGACGACTTGGCTCTCCTACCCAGTAATCGTAAATACGCGCAAGACAAAATAAAAATACCTTATTAGAGGTTACAGACAGTGGTTTGAATATACACATAGAAAAGACAAAATATAATGATAATAAATGCTGGAACAATAATCAATTGACTCACTCATTTTTAGTTTTACCCTATGGATTATGGATCCCCCGCAACACCGGATCTTTTTGTATGAAGCCTACACCAAAGCCTTCATGTGTCTTTGCAGCGGTAGTTTGTAATATCAGTTTATTTTACATAAGGTTGTCAGCCCAATGCACGACTAAATATTAATCCGCTTTTATGACCTGTGTAAAGTAGTCCTTTTTTTTCTTTGTCTCCCCTGAGACCCCCGTGTATTATACGAGACGATAACAAGATTGCACTTTAAGAAACCCCCCTACAAGATGCAGAATAATAACGTGACCTTTTATTTCATCTTCCTAACTGCCACATTCTTCTAGGGGTTAGTTTTGAAGTATTATGACGATATGTTTAACAAGAACAATGACCAAATATTACGCTTAGGAATAAGTACATCAACTCATGGTGTACAGACACAGTACATATTTATTACGTTTAACTCTTGACTATACTGTATCCTGAAAATCCATAGTTCAACAGCAATTAGCCAACACTCATTTTGGCCGTTATACTTTATGAGATCAATAGATAATCGAAATATTCTGTTTAAGTCCGTCACAATCCGCACCTTAAGTCATAATCATTATTATCCAAGTAACATCGTCCATTGGTTCCAATAAAGATATAGATACTATCGACCCATACAAGAGGACACTAGCGACACATTTTAAAATACCGCCACCACGGCCGGCTACACAAAACGATCTCTCCTCGTTGTCGTGCACAAGCACTCTGTTGAGGTGTGTTCTGTCCATCATAATGTAAAAGTGCTGTATATGTGAGTAGGGGTCAGGTCAACCTAGGCAGTACAATGATGTGAATATAGGTCACCAGGCGTTGAGGCACTGACAGGGTGTAATGAAGACTCTCTCTCGAACGTACAGGCTCTCAGATGTGTATTGATCGTAGAAATGTGTGGTTGACATGATGTGTGGGTGAGCTGACATCGGATAATATGATGGACGCGAATGTGTATAGGCTCTTGGACAATGGCACGATACACCCACTCAACCACATGTAGAAGTCAGAGAACGTTATTAACAGCAGCTGACTTTACAATACTTTAATGCAGTACGATTACAAGAGACAACGACATCAGGACATAGTCATTTGACAAAACTCAGGAACATTGTAAACATGACGACAGTTTAGTACAGTTTGCATCAACAGTTCATCAGTAAGCTGTGCATATATGATGCTGACTTCCATCTAACTCTCTTCCTACAGCCACAGCAAAAATACCCCGCATTGCCAGCGGGTCTTTAAATATGAGTTAAACCAACTCTGTTCTGACATCAGCAAGTCAGATACATTGTCTAGTATACAGCAGGCCGCAACATATGGCAGGCCTCTAGGTACAATGGCCTCTGTGGTATTCCTTAGCACCCAAGGTTGGTCAGACCCTGTCCAATATGATAATATAATGTTCTTTGGGCATATACAGGCCCTAAGCAAATAATGTCAGCATAATTCGTGAGCTCAAACTCTCGTATCCTCGAAGGACTCTTTCCCGCCCAGGGAAAAGTCACTAAGCTGGTAAATAAATGTTATACGTGATTCTGATAATAGAGGAAAATGAATCGAAGGATAATTTACCTTGTCATCCCTTCAGAATAACACTAATAAACACACTCGTCTCCTAGACGCATAGAAATATATCATGGGGAAACAATCTTTAGACATCTTGATCTCACACACAGAGGACTTTCCTTCCCCAGGCTTAAAGCCAGATCGAAGACGCCAAAAAGAACGTCTTGACACTCTGAAAAACACAGCTCGACTCCAGATCGGAAGTCTTTCTTAACGCGCCACCAAAAACGTGCGCATGCGTCGATAGACGCTAGACCCTTTGAGCTAAACTCAGGTAGGCGATGTTGAACACATACTAGGAAAAGACTGACCATTCAAGCCATATATGGTCAGGTAGCAAGACATCGGTTCTAGTTGGAAACATTCCGAGAAAAGCTAACCATTCAAGCCATATATGGTCAGGCAAATAGACATCGGTTCTAATATTAGACCACTTGGTTAAACAAGTGGGGTAACAACCACTGCTGAATTCAACCCAAGTAAAACATGAGTAATACCCCTTTGATCAGGAATCTAAAAAATAATGTCTCCAAACTAAACAGGTACATTTAACAGATTATAAACTCAGCGAAACTGTACGCAACACCCTCCCGTCATAATTCTTACGCGTAACGACGCGCTTAGCAACGTTCTTTAGAGCACCACAAAGTTCCAAACTAATGGACGCTTTTGGTGTGCAAAAAGCGGCTCAACACATACATACAAGATGATTTAAAAGTTACTACTTATTTTCAATTTTTCTTTTTTCATTTCTTTTCAATAAATTTATGTGACACGAAAGTTAAAATAAAGAAAATTAACTTCTATTTTATTACATCAAATGCTATATGTTTATACATAAGCTCAACGAAGATATGATACGTTTAACACATGCAATCATAGGGGGCAGCAATGTTTGCTCCCTCTCTCTCTCTCTCTCTCTCTCTCTCTCTCTCTCTCTCATGAGGATGAAGCTGCTGATCGCACCAAGTAGCGATGCTTCCTATAGCGCCACATCAGATTGGGTGAAAAGAAACTCTCACAACAAGCAGACGAGAAAAGATCACGACGAACTGAACACCCGGAGAAAAAAGCAGCTGAGAGTTATCACTTCATCAGAGCAATCTTATATTCAGCTATAATTGAAGGGGACTACTCTTATTTTAATTTATCTCTACGCCATCGTTTTCTCTTTATCTACTTCAAAGTTTAGTTTCTGAGTCACACATGATGCTATTTTCTTGTATGTATTAGGAAAATACTACCTACACATTCTCAAAATCCCTTATGTCATGAATAATTGTGTCTATGCGCATTTGTTTTCAGTAACGGTTGCATTAGAAACTGTTAGCTCACAGGTAACAAAACTAGATAAAAACACAGTGTCATTGTAATCTTGTAAATTAACAAAATACATTTACAACTGCAAAAAATAAATTTAAAAAAAAGGGGGGGGGGGAATATAGAGTCTTAAAACATTCTCTTTACAGATAGAGGAAGGAGGAGCGAGATCAAGAGAGAGGGTAGATTAATTTATCAGTGCATCCTCATTTCTTGACGACCAATTACAGAGAGGAAGAGAAAGAAGCAGCAATATAATTCGATCCTGCATTTTCGGTTCTTAACAAACAATTTGCACCGAAGACGTTATCCTTGACGTCTTGACATTCCTATTTTGTTGCAGAATTCAGAAAAGTGAAGGAAAGTCAATTGTGCTAACAATGAGTGAAGAAATTTAAAAAATAAAATAAGCATTGTATTTTTCTTGTCTGACACCTCTGACCTTCATCACTGCAATGTTCGACTTTTTAAGATTTTAGACGGAATATCTGTCTCACTGACACTATCTCCTATTTGCTGCCTTTTTCTTCTGCAGGCTTTCGATCCTTCTGTTTGACATTTCAAGAACGTATCTTTCAAAGCGACTGTCTCTGAAGATGTACAAGAACTAGATCACGTTTTTAATGGATGGCTAGTAATGACCTTTACCCAAGTGATATTGGTGCCCGAAATGGGAGTACGACCGAACGAACGAACGAACTTTATTTTCAAAGTGTTAAGAATTGGTAGCGCAGACCCGTCTAACATTCTACCCATCCACTCTCATTCATCTCGCATACTGTATCCTTTCATTGCCACATGTAATTTTAAGCATTAATTAAAGGCAGGCATCATTATAAAGGTAATTTTACAGCACACATTTACAGAATCCAATCATAATCATAACTATGTTTAAAAAAGCAAACAAGACAGTAATGAAAATAAACAACAACAACAGCGCAATAACATCCGTACGGTAAATCCGACAATAATTCTAACATAATCAGATTTGGGTAGCATATAATTAAAACAAATGGAATATTTGAACAGCCTGCTATCGAATGAGAAGGGACTTGGCGTGTTTTTCTTTGCCTTCCCGAACTCAAGAGCAGAATCAGACAGACAGACAGACAGACGGACGGACGGACGGACGGACAGACAGACAGACAGACAGACAGACAGACAGACAGATAGATAGATAGATAGATAGATAGATAGATAGATAGATAGATAGATAGATAGATAGATAGATAGATAGATAGATAGATAGATAGATAACTTTGTTTTAAAATGTTTGAGAATGGGTCACGCAGGTCTGTCTGAACTTTCAGCCCTTTATCTTTCATCCTGTATCCCGACACTCACTCATGCGGTCAAACCGTTAACAATTAATCCGCAATTTTGAATGTGTCATCATTCATCAATACAAAAAATACAAAAACACATTCTTGCTTATGTCCAAACATTCTTGAGAGAAAAAGTTTAAAAAAAAATTACTTTCTTACGCACTTCTGTACGGGAGCAGCGGTGGCGCAGTGGTTAGCGCGTGGCTTTCTAGCTCGGTGGTCCATGGTTCGATCCCCAGTTGAGGTGGGATTTGTTAGACCACAACCGGCTCCGGGGTCGACCCAGCCTCATGAATTGGGTACCAGAGCAACTCTATGAAGGTTAAGGCGGCCGGCGTGCTGCTGATCACATCACACCTGACGTGCCCGATGGTCAAGAAAATATGGGACTAGCACCATATTCCCAATTTGCCTCAGTGCGCGTGTAACGAGATCCTTTTTACCTTTTTTCAAACATCTCCTCTGTCTTTCCCTCTCTGTCTCTCCCCCTCTCTATATATCTCTGTGCTTGACCTTAAAAGACACTCCCTCAAACATATCTCTCTCTGCTTGATTTTTAGGACATCTTCTCAAACATCTATCTCTCTCTCTCTCTTTCTCTATTTCTATCTGCTCTTCTTATATGACACTACCTCAAACATCTCTCTCGACTTCTAGAACACTTTCTTCGACATCTCTCTCTCTCTCTCTCTCTCTCTCACACACACACACACTCTTTCTCTCTCTCTCTCACTATGCTCCACTTGTTAGAAGCTTAATGCCCTATCTCTCTGCCCGACTTATGGGACATACACACACTCTCTCTCTCTGAACAGGCATATTTACCTCACACCCAATCGTGCCAATTTTGACTGTGCAAAGACTCTATCGTGTACGTGCCATTTTTAGAAACATGTCTTTAATATTGATCTCCATGTCTGTAATTGTTGAACATGCCTTTAACATTTATCTGATAGCCTGTATCTCTCGTTTTCCCTTCATTGATTGGTCCATTTGTAAACAAACTTAAACAAACATTCTTTATATTATTTCAAATGTCGACTTCTGATAACGTCGACTTCTGATAATGTCGTCCAAGCGACCTCTGACTCATTCTTTGTTCTTACTTACTTACTTAGTCATTCCCCTTCTACCGTGAGGTGTAGAGGTTTGGAAGAGAGAGCGCCAGACTATCCTATCAGCTGTCTTCCTCCTGGCCTGGTTCCATTCTAGTCCTCGGTCCTTCAAAGATTGTCTAATGTTGTCCTCCCAGCGGACTCTGGGTCGTCCTGGGGGTCTGGATCCTTGGCTCTTTGTTTCCCATGCTTGTCGTGGTAGCCGATCTTCTCAAAATTCTGCAGACATGGTCAAACCATCTTAGTTGGGACTTTTCTACTTGGGTCTGCAGGGGGTGGGATTTAAGGCCTTGACGTATCGTCTGGTTGCGTACCATGTCTCTTCTTGTTACTTCAACCACCTTCCTCAAATACCTCATTTCTGAGGTTTGGATCTGGCTTTTGTGGGTTGTAGTCATTGCCCATGACTCGCATCCATATGTCAAGACTGGGACATAGGTGGAGCGGTATACAGCCATCTTCGTTTTCTTACCAACCTCTCTCTTGCTGAGGAATCCTCGATTTATGGCCTGAAAAAGTCTCCCAGCTGCTGCTTTTCGAGTGGCCAACTCTTCTTTGATGCCTCCCTTTCGGTCAATAATAGCTCCGAGGTATTTAAAGTGGTCTACCTGCTCCAGGACCTGCTCTCCCAGCTGTAGCGGGAGGTTAATTAGAGTTAGATATCTATATAGGAATCCAGGTATGTCATATGCTACAAGGATAGTATGCCAGTAAAGAGTTCTGGTCTTACAAGTAATACCCCAGTCTTAGAAATAAGTACTGGTGTATGGATATCATATAAATAGTCAGACTGTGAAAACCCTGGCCAGTTGGTAAGAAGTTGTACCAGGATTTAAGGCGTCTCCTCCCTGTGACTATCTTATGATTACTATATTCTAGGGGATAAGTAAAATGAACATTCACTGAAACCACAAATGGAAGAAGTGAATAAATCCTCAGGTACAGTTAAAATAGTTTAATAATTACACTAATATTCTATTTCTACTAGTTGGAAAAGAGCATATACATATATATATAAAAGTATTCACACAATTACTATTATTGTCTGTTTAGACTTCAAGATCTTGAATATTAAAGTTACTGCAATCTGCAATCACTGTTTTTAGTCTCTTGACTTTCCAATTAATCGTCATCAGTTGACTGAACTATGGATTTTCACTATTAGCTGTTTTATATATATTGTGGTGGTCAGTGTCCTAAGTGACACTTATCTGTCTCTTGATCCTGCTGACACGGACTGTCCGTTGCATATATCAGTATCGGTAGACCCAGCACTAGGGATGCCGAAGACCAGTTGAAGTTCACTCTTTGGGGTCCTGCACGTTTGTGGGATTGCCTCTGATGAACAACACAGGTTTCTGATACTGGACAGTCTGGTTTGAGTTATTTCATGGAACCCTCAGACTCCAGATACTGACTGAAACTTATGGCGATTCGCTCACACTTCAGATAGATGTAGCGTAGTGGCGATTATCTGCCGTCCGTCCGTCTGTCTCAAACCTCTTTCGATGTGTGTCTCTCCAGTTTTACCGATACGCTTATATGCGCATAGCGCGAGCGTATCGGAGGGTACTGACGTCACAGCTTAGAACTAGGCCTGAAAAATCTTTCCCGAACAGCGATTTCAGCCGATCAGTGCGTCGACTGAAATTTTGCCTTTCTCATTCTCGGCATATATAATATCCATATTGTTCCATCTTATCTTGTTTTATACAGTCGATAAATCTCTACCTTCCTATCCATGTAATTTCCCAAACTGTTATTTGTTGATTTTAGTATTTAGTACAGAAGTGGGTTTACTAGTGTTTCAGCGTAACTGTGGGCAGCCGTAATACGCATATATCTCCGTAAATGATAATTTCCTACCGTTTCTTCTATTATGCAGTTATACATAATCCTTTCCTGGACCACAATGTGAAATCCTTTTCATAATGGTTCCCTTCTGCTTTTATATATCCTTGGCGATTTCCTCTGTCTGATACACATTTCGCTGATATGCCGCCATTTTGAAAGCGGTCTATCGATCGTTGACGGGTTTATAAACATCTACATGAACACGTTTGCAATGACTTGAAACCAATTTTGCGACATAGCTCCCCCATATTTTAAGCTGGATGATATCTAGCTTAACTATTGGATACAAGACAATTGCAAATCGACCATTCCGATGTTAGTTTTCCTTCCTTCTATCCTCAAGCTCTGTGGGATGGCGACTGAGAAAATCCGCACGCCCCTTCTGTTTTCCAGGAATATATTCATCCCTTACTATCTCTCTTTTTTCCCGTTCGGCTTTTCATCCAGGCCCTTACTGCTGGTGAAACGGGGTCGGTAGCTTTCCCTTGAAGTTTACCGCCCTCTTTCCGTGGATAGTTGGTTGTGGTTTTCCGTCGCAAATCCGTAGGTGTTTGATTTTCGCTACATGATTTGTTCCTTTTTTCCAGCGCATGGGGTTCAGACTGCAATTGAACCTGTGTGGGATGTTTCCTTTCCCCTCCAGTGCAAATCTCGGAAGTACCCATGATTGCTGGTTTTCTTGTAGACTTTTGATGAAGACTCTTCCGTCGACTTTCTGAATCTACATGAGTGCACTCTGGACAGGAATTTACATACTGATTTATGTCTTCCATAATACCTGGCCAGTAGAACTGGGTGGCTATTCTTTGTTTTGTGGCACCATTACCCAGGTGTTTCCTCAAAGTTGATATGTGTCCCCAGCCTATAACCTTATTTCGATAGGTGGATGGTACAACAATTTGACCATGACTTTTCGTCCCTCTGCCAGCTTTCCTGTGCAAGAGTCCATGTTCCAAATAGAAATGTCCTTTCCTTGGAGTGTTATGTGTTTTGGGCAATTTGTCAAAACAAGGCTTCAATGTGCTGTCTGCTTCTTGAGCCCGTTTCATTTCAGTCGAATGAAATGTTAATTTGGTGTCCCTCTCTATGTTCCTGGAGTCAGACCTGGTCTGGATTTCTGCCATAACCATAGGTTTTACAGGGTCTCCCAAGAAAACATATTTACGCCCCAACATTAGGGGGTAAAAGGGATCATCTAACACTGCTGCATTTATCTCCCCTTCCACATAGTGACAACTGACATGAATCTTTGCTATGGGTAATGTTAGGGGTAATGCTCCCTTTAGTGGCCCTTGAATATCTACTGTTTCTGTGGTGATTTGTTCAGGGCGCACCAGAGATGCACACACGACTGCATCATAGGACAAACCTGTGTCATACATTCCTGTGACTTGTTTGCCATTCACAGTCACTATCTTCTGTGTAGGTGGGTGATGGAGGCTATTCTGAATCACCGTCAGTTCCTTCCTATCAGAAGTCCTCACCTGTAAGCATGCAGCATGATGAAGAGGTTTTTTCCTCCCACATTTATCAGTGTTGTGATTGTTCATTTTGCAGAACTTACACCATTTTTCTTCCCTTCGAGAGGGTTTATTTTCCTGAGTCTGAGGGTTCTTGTCCTTATTATCAAATCTTTGCTTGTATCTGTATGGTTGATCCATCTGGTCAAACTCGGTATTCTGTGGTGGTGGCTTATATCCTTCTACTTGCTTTCTTTTTGTTCCTACCAGTTCAGCTTGAGCTGCTTGGTATCTCTCTGCACATTTCAAAGTGTCTTCCAGCCTCTCTGCTCCTTGTTCCATAAGGAATTTCCTCATTTCTTGAGACATGGAATCTTTCACTTGCTCTAACATAATCATTTCTTTCAGATCCTCATAGGTTTTCTGATACTTACCTAAACTACTCCATTTCAACAAATACGTTTCTAGCCTAGCTGAGAACTGGTTATATGTTTCTCCAGGTAGAGGTTTAGAAGTTCTAAATTTCTTCCTATATGCCTCTGAGTTCTTTTCATACCGGATCAGTAAGGCTTGCTTTAGTATTTCATAATTTTCCTGATCTTCTTTGGGGAGTTTCAGAAACACATCATATGCAATACCTCTCAATCCCTGAGATAACTTTAAACTCCATTTTTCCTTTTTCAGTCCATATGTAGAGGCTAGCCTTTCATACCTATCTATGTACGACTCAATTACGTCCTCCTTTTCAATAAATGGATCTAGGTGGAAACTCATGGCTCCATTTGCCATGTTCTGAAAAGAGCTATTCTCAGAATGAGGTGAGCTATTACCATGGGTGCTAGTCCCACCCTGAAGTTCAAGTTCAAGCTGTCTCATTTTGAGCTCATGGTCTCTCTCTGCTTGTAACTTCCTTTCTTCTCTCTCAGCCTCTGCTTGTAGCCTCCTTTCTTCTCTCTCAGCCTCTAATTTCTTGGCTTCTCTCTCTGCTTCTAATTGCTTTGCTTCTCTCTCGGTGTACTTTTCACATTCCGTCGTGACATACCGGATCAGAGCGTCACCATCCATGCCAAGCTCTTGTCCCACCTGCAGTGTAGCAGACCTAAATTTGACCAAGTCAGCCATGATGTATCTGTAGTCTAGTAGGGTTAGTGATCTTACTCAAACTAATTTACTACAATATAATTAACTTAGTTAAAATTAAAGTTAATTAAACTGACTTCACCATATATGAAATAGCTTTCTTTATCTGTACTCGATGGTACTATTACAAAAAAAAAATTTTATATTTTATTCCTACTATGTTTACTCTTTCCAAAAAAAATTTAGAAATAAAAATTTCCTACACAGCAGAAATAGAAAGTTGGCTCTGGAATATCAAAGATATCCCGCAGACGAGCCCCCACTGTAGCGGGAGGTTAATTAGAGTTAGATATCTATATAGGAATCCAGGTATGTCATATGCTACCAGGATAGTATGCCAGTAAAGAGTTCTGGTCTTACAAGTAATACCCCGTCTTAGAAATAAGTACTGGTGTATGGATATCATATAAATAGTCAGACTGTGAAAACCCTGGCCAGTTGGTAAGAAGTTGTACCAGGATTTAAGGCGTCTCCTCCCTGTGACTATCGTATGATTACTATATTCTAGGGGATAAGTAAAATGAACATTCACTGAAACCACAAATGGAAGAAGTGAATAAATCCTCAGGTACAGTTAAAATAGTTTAATAATTACACTAATATTCTATTTCTACTAGTTGGAAAAGAGCATATACATATATATAAAAGTATTCACACAATTACTATTATTGTCTGTTTAGACTTCAAGATCTTGAATATTAAAGTTACTGCAATCTGCAATCACTGTTTTTAGTCTCTTGACTTTCCAATTAATCGTCATCAGTTGACTGAACTATGGATTTTCACTATTAGCTGTTTTATATATATTGTGGTGGTCAGTGTCCTAAGTGACACTTATCTGTCTCTTGATCCTGCTGACACGGACTGTCCGTTGCTTATATCAGTATCGGTAGACCCAGCACTAGGGATGCCGAAGACCAGTTGAAGTTCACTCTTTGGGGTCCTGCACGTTTGTGGGATTGCCTCTGATGAACAACACAGGTTTCTGATACTGGACAGTCTGGTTTGAGTTATTTCATGGAACCCTCAGACTCCAGATACTGACTGAAACTTATGGCGATTCGCTCACACTTCAGATAGATGTAGCGTAGTGGCGATTATCTGCCGTCCGTCCGTCTGTCTCAAACCTCTTTCGATGTGTGTCTCTCCAGTTTTACCGATACGCTTATATACGCATAGCGCGAGCGTATCGGAGGGTACTGACGTCACAGCTTAGAACTAGGCCTGAAAAATCTTTCCCGAACAGTGATTTCAGCCGATCTGTGCGTCGACTGAAATTTTGCCTTTCTCATTCTCGGCATATATAATATCCATATTGTTCCATCTTATCTTGTTTTATACAGTTGATAAATCTCTACCTTCCTATCCATGTAATTTCCCAAACTGTTATTTGTTGATTTTAGTATTTAGTACAGAAGTGGGTTTACTAGTGTTTCAGCGTAACTATGGGCAGCCGTAATACGCATATATCTCCGTAAATGATAATTTCCTACCGTTTCTTCTATTATGCAGTTATACATAATCCTTTCCTGGACCACAATGTGAAATCCTTTTCATAATGGTTCCCTTCTGCTTTTATAAATCCATGGCGATTTCCTCTGTCTGATACACATTTCGCTGATATGCAGCTTAATCTGATGTCTTCTTTCTTCTCGTGATATCACCATGGATTTTGTTTTAGAGCTGCTTATGACCATCCCTCTCTTCTCCAGCTCTTCCTTCCAGACTTGCAGGTTGAATTGGAGATGTGCCTCTGATTTAGCAATCAGGGCAACATCATCAGCAAATGCCAGCTCTGAAATACAGACCTGTCTCATCTTCCAGTACACCACTGAATACTTTTTTGTTCTCTCCTTACATGCCTTAATGACATCGTCTATGAGGAGTATGAAAAGATAAGGTGACAGGATATCACCTTGTCTTACACCAGTGGTGGTCCTGAACTCTTCTGACTTATGGTTTACTGTCCTTACATAATTTCTGCAAGACTTGTAGAAGCTCTGTATAGCATGAATCAGAGGTGCTGGAATGTTCTTCCTTGCCAAACAATCCCAAAGTTTGCTCCAGGGGACCCTGTCAAACGCCTTTTCCAGATCTATGAAACAAAGATGGATCTCAATCTTATACTCAAGGGCCTTTTCACTCAGCTGTCTGAGTGTGAAGATTAGGTCTTGAGTACTTCGGTTCGCTCGGAATCCGCACTGGACCTCATCTAATTGTGGCTCAGCTAGGCGTCAGAGTCTCTGCTCTAGGATTCTAGAGTAGATTTTACCAGGGACACTGAGAAGGGATATGCCTCTATGGTTTCCACACTGTCGATTGTCACCCTTTTTGAAAATTGGTGTTATGATGGCAATCTCCCAATCCTTTGGTATGGTCTTGTTGTACCACGCTGCCTGTAGAACCCTTAAGAGTAATAGGTCGCCTGATGCTCCCATGTACTTAACCATTTCTGGTGTTATACCATCATGCCCTGCTGCTTTGCCCATCTTGATTTTCTCCAGTGCTGCCTTCAGTTCGTCCATCTTTATGTCATCTTCACCATCATTGGTTTTCTCTTCTGTGCTAGTGGTTATCATTTCTGATGCTTCACCATGCTCACCATCCAGGAGTTCTGAGAAATATTCTTTCCATCTTTCCATTACTTCCTTTGGGGCAGTAAGCAATTTGCCTTGCTTGTCCTTTATAAATTTGAGAGGGCATTCTTTTTCCTTTCTCATATTCTTTAGGGTCTTATAGAACAATTTCTGGTTTTCTTGTGCATCTTTTTCTAGCTTTTCTCCAAATTCTTCCCAGGACTTCTGTTTTGCTGCTATCACCTTGTTCTTTGCTTCTGTTCTGAGTATCACATATTCTCTATATTTCTCTATTTGTCCTGCTGTGTTTTTAGCTCCTAAGTATTGTTTCCATGCCATTTTCTTCTCTCTTATTTTCTCTTTGACTTCTTCTGTCCACCAAGGTGTCCTCTTTCTCTTGTTCCCTAGTCGGACTTCACCACATGCTTCTGCAGCAGCTGTCTTTATGATGTCCTTGAATTTAAGCCACAGGGTTTCCAAGTCATCAGGTTGTTCTCACCGCAGTAGCAATAAGCCCCTGATATCTGGTCTTAATTTCTGGTTCTTTCAGCTTGTAGGTCTTAATGCTCATTTCTTCCGTTCGTTTACTTGGTTTCTTGCGTGGTGCTGGGCAGTTCCTAGGCTGAGCAACTCTTTCAGTTGTTCTTTTGATTGTAAGCAGGTAGTGATCACTTCCAATCTCTGGCCCCCTCCAGACTCTAGCATCCCGGACATATTTGAATGAGCTCCTCCTAACAATGGCATAGTCGATCACTGACTTCTCATTCTTTGTTGGTTCACACCTAGTGTATGCATGTATGCGCTTATGGGGTAACTTTGTGTTGGTAATGATCAGATTCTGCTCACTGCAGAATCTGAGGAGTCGCTTTCCATTGTCATTGAGAGTATCTTCTCCATATCTTCCGATAACTCCACCCCATCTAGCATGGTCATTTCCAACTCTGGCATTGAAATCTCCGAGCATGATAATTTCATCTAGGCAGTCATCCACTGTCCTTTGAAGCAGCTCGAAGAATTCTTCCTTGACCTCTGCTCTCTCATCCTCATTTGGCCCATACACTATGACCAGGTTGACTATGGTTTCTCCTTCTTTTAGTTTTACAACCATAATGCGCTCCGAGACAAAGTTCCATCCCTTGATACTATCTTTCTGGTTTTTAGCCACAATGCAACCCACGCCCCCTTTAGCTCTTTCAGATGTGGGTACACCACTGTATAGCAGAGTGTTGCCATCGAAATCCATGACTCCTTGTCCCTTTTTCTTTGTTTCGGTAATAGCCAGGATTTCTAGTTTTGCTTTCCTCATCTCTTCCATCAGCTCCTCTTCTTTCCCATTTATACTTCTTGTGTTCCATGTTCCATAAGTCGTAGTCCGTAGTCCGTTCCAGTTCGTCGCCTTTAGAATCAGTCCGGTTTTCTCTCTTATATTGCTTGTAATCATAGTTTAAGACAAACAGGTGATTGGCCTGTTGTGCCTTTGCATGGTGGAGGGGCTGCCTCCTTACGGCCTCCATGCAGGCCGCCCTCCTCCTTTTTCATCCGGGCTTGGGACCGGCATAGGCGGAGTTCATTCTTTGTTCTACATTCTACAAATGTCTCAGCGCAACTGAAACGACGCTACAATGTGCTCTATCACGACTAACAGTGAGTGCATACAGTTTACGATATTACCTTGAATGCTCATTACCCCTGTGGCAAAGAATCCTTGGATTCTTAGAGTTGTCATCTCAGCATATTTCTGCTTGATCAGATAAACTATTGCTTTTGGCCCTTGTCACAAGATGAGCCCGGGGGGAGAAAAGTTGGGTATTGTCACATTTTCTTATTTCATGCACCGAAGCGCATCTTGGCTGTTTATCAAATGTACCAGAATATTTTAAGCAGCATCGCACACGTCTACATTATACAATTATTCCCACTTCAAAGGACCCATGACAACTGTAAATTGGCAATTAATTTGCCGTTGTCAAAGATTCCGTATAAAGTAAATAAATAAATATTTCACACATAAAGGTATGTTTCAGGCACTCGTGAGAAATAAAGAACTAGAAAACTAGACAACAGAAAAACAACAGAAGTGTTTGGCTTACCGGAGAATCGAACCCGGGACCTTCGGAAGGGCACGACCGCCTAGCTGCTTAAGTGAATCATAAAATCTTCCCTGCCAACTAGGCTTTAGTTGTATCATTTTCATATAGATTTCCTTTTCCGGGCACACCAGTCCATTTGCGGGAAGTTTCCTTCAGGGAAGTACCTAGGTTTAATTTTTATATTTTTTTATTTTTATATTTATTTAGGTTCTTATGTGTCCTATCTAGCCTTCACTTTCTTTCCTTTCCCTGACGAAGGCCTTGTGGTCGTAACGTTGGCTATTTTCTTTGTCTTTTGTCCTCGTAAGACGAATTACCTTTTTTTCGATTTTTTTTCACACCCATCCATTTTACTCCACGTCTTACAGCAGTTCCCCTCAACTTCCTCGACTTTATAATTTTCATAAAATCTTCCCTGCCAACTAGGCTTTATTTGTATAATGTTCATAACATATTCCCTGCCAACTAGGCTTTATTTGTATAATGTTCATAACATCTTCACTGCCGACTAGGCTTTATTTGTATAATGTTCATAACATCTTCCCTGCCAACTAGGCTTTATTTGTATAATGTTCATAACATCTTTCCTGCCAACTAGGCTTTATTTGTATAATGTTCATAACATCTTCCCTGCCAACTAGGCTTTATTTGTATAATGTTCATAACATCTTCCCTGCCAACTAGGCTTTATTTGTATAATGTTCCTGTATGTATGTTATTTTACATTGTTTATAAAAAAAAAACAGTAAAATTTCGTGCACTGTCTTTTGTAGTTAAGATTTTTTTAATATATAACTTTTCATACTTATTTGACTTGATTCATGATTGAAAGTAAGCAGGAAAAGCACTGGAGGTCGCAGAGATGTGCCTTTACACAGAAGAAGGTGAAGGGTATCTTGAAAACGTAAAAAGCGTAATGAGGATGTTATGAAAGAATCCAGTACGCAAGGGAAAGTTATTTCTAACATTAGATGGAAACAATCTACTTTCTTTTTTTTCATTTTCATTTTGCATAGTTTGACATCGTGACAGATGTAAGAAACAGAATTGATAAACAATACGGGAGACAGGACGTTCGGGAGAGACACGTCCATCTATACCACCAGTCAAGAAACGTGAAGAAGCAGACAAAGAAGATCACTCGTATCTTGTTCTTCATTCTATTTACTGTCAGATCAATTGAGGTGCAATCTCTACAGTGTATGTAGGCTGTAATGGCTTCCTAGTATTTTCTGTCTCTTGCTATGATGGTTGTTGGGAGCTGCTTTGCTGTGCTTCAAACTTCAATTAATCTTTTAGTTGTTTGAATACCGCCTGGCAATGCATGGAGGCATATCTGAAGTTATCCTTACATGACCACCAGATAAGCAAATGCTATAGTATGCAGATGGGGAATAGAGCATCTGTCTGTGACGTTAAGTACACTTTCATTGACTATTGTAATCATCTACACACTTCCAGGGATTCCCCTGTGATAAAACATGTCACGAACCCAGCATTGCACGCACAGCATGGAGGAGTAGCTTGAGCCCCAGATGTATCTCTGGCTTTTACCTAACTGGCTGCGTGACGGTGGATCTCATTATAGATCCATGAGGACGTGACAAATCCTTGGGACAGCCCAGAACCAGAGCTCAGTATTTTAACCCTGCATAGTTGGAGAGCATCTTGGATCGCAGGGGATGCACAATACGACGCCACGCGCTACTTACTTCTAGCTTGGGATTAGATGTGATGAACCTTTAAATGCAAGTCAAGCTGGAGAAACTGGAGCTATGACTTCATCTCAACATGTTACGGATTGGCAGAATAGCCACAGGACAAGCCTAGATCTACAGTGTAGATAATAATAAGAAGTCTTCAACTTGGTATTGGCTACAAAAGAGCGAGAAGCTCAGCAGCCCTAGTTAAACAACAATAACAATAGCAACCATCTGGCACTCCCACTGAATGCATATGTGCATTGTCGTAGATTTTTGATAGGGGAATTAAGACTTGGGTTGGTCCCTTCTGAATAGATTAGAATAAGTGATAGTCACGGTGAGACGTAGTAATAGCAATAGATTTCCACGAGTGAGGTGGTAGAATGTGATTAAGAGGCTGTCTCTGAGATCGAGAAATCTTCTCTCTCTCACCTATCTTCTACGACAGCTTTCGAGGAGTCAGACAGTCTAAACACACATATATATTTATATATATATCTCTAACCACTTAAGTGCACGCACATATATGATGACAGTTTGACGTACAGACGTGGGAAAACTATAACAAATGATTATATAAATATTCTAGAACGAGCTGACCAACACGCTGATTTAATTTCAAGAGAAACTTTAATTATCATCTAAAATTTCTTCACAACACATAGAAATTACATCAAAACATATACAAATAGTCATAAAAAAATCAAGGAATTGCTACAAGAAATGATAGACCCACAGTTAGATCTTATCCCTCGAGGTATGCCCACAGTCCTGTTGGAAGAAAGTGATAGCCCCAAGGAAACAAGGATACATAGGATTAGGTCTAATATTTCCCCTTCTTAAGGTATGGACAGACTTGATATCTGTGCTCTATTTTAAGGGAAATATGATTAGCAATACTTGCATACAGGAAGTTAAGATAGCAAAATGGGTGCCCAATTACAACAATAAAAAAATCACTCCGTCCTGCATTCACTTTATTCATTCAGCCGAGCACACCTGCACATGTTCATACTCACAGCTTAGATAACCACTTCTGGTAATACAATTTTTAGGACATTCACCTACAGACTCGTCAAGGGCAGTCTTTGACCAAGAAATCCCCAGTTCCAAAAAGACAGGATGATTTCTCTGCTTCCGGGAACGACTCCTTGGGTGTTCTTATTTTTCGGATGTCTGTTTAGGTCACATTAAAATTGTCCAGGCACGAAACATTAACAACGAGCACAGTGTCAATAGCTTAGGTTTCTAGAATTGAGGAATGTCAGATCGGTGTCTACTTTTAGGAAAGGACAATATTTGGTCACCACACCACTAGACGAAACTCCGTCGGAATGTTACTGACGTTAATATGTTACTTGCCACAACGGCTAAAATTTGTACATAGAGTTTGTGCAGAAAATTTGATCTGGCTCAAAGGCCCAGTATAAAACAATTAGTCTTTAATAAAACCCGTTAGTGAGAGTTGTACTCTGTCTATTTATGAAGACACACGCACTGTCAGACAGGTGTTAACTTGTAAACCCACGTGGTTAAAAGATAAAAACTGTTTATGTTTCTCACTGGTATGTCTCTGTACTAAAACGCTTGCAAAGTTTGGGTACCACAGTTTCACTATATGTAAATGGAAAAAACACATATCAAATAATTATACATACTATAACTGATAATTTAAACTGCAAACGTAGCTTGTCTTATAGTTTAACACTTCCCGTGGAATAGGTTATAGTTAAAATCAAACATCCTGAATTAGGAATACCTACGCATTCCGTCAATACTCAAGATATAGCAGTCATTTAATAAGTTAGTTTTAAAATATTCTCGACTGCGTATTAGCAGTTAAATTAAATCCATTATGGCTACATGATTTTGAGCTAGAAATTATAATTTATTCCGCTTTCCACTGTAACTCGTCGACTAGAGAATATAACAGACTTAATAATTTAACTCTCTGCACAAATCTAACTAGCAAAATGAAATAAGCGATTTAACACTTTGAACACTTCACCAAATACTAGATACTTAATATAAGATTTACCTCAACACAGAACTACTAAGAACTTAAACCACTTCGACCAAACTAAATGCCATCTCTATTAACAGAGATTCTTAGGAATCGAACGAAGGCTTGTTCTAGTCTTGACTGCGATGTTACTGAGTGAAAATGAAATCTAACTCTCTCTAGTACATATGAAAAACCAGACAAAGATGTTCGCTATTTCCGAAAACCACGCAATAGCCTCCCCTTCTCTTAACACTTACGGTAACTCCAAGAGTAAACTGCCACTTTGCGTCTCTGACACCTCCGTCTAAGAAACGGCCGAAGCGCTACGTGTCAGATGCAAATGTAGACAACTTGTCTGCACTGCAGGGGCAGGTTTTGCACCTACGCCGAGAAATGACCATTCTGAGCGAATGCTTGATGGCGCCTTCTCCACCATGACACTGAGAATCTACCGAGGAAACTACGTGTCAGATATGTCGGGATTCACGCCTCACTTCAGCGCGCACCGAGAAACTACGTTTTGACAGGTGAGAATGCAGACGACATGTCGGCCCTATGTCTTGAGATAGCCAAATATTCACAGTTATTTCGTCAATCTGCAGCGATTGACCGAATGCATTCTCACGCCAAATCGTCTGGTGCTAGGGACTGACGCGTTACGTAGAAAGTTAATCGTTTAATCAGCAATGAAATGCGTTTCTAAATGAGAAACGAAACTGGCGAAAGTGAGAATGGGAAAAAATATTTCTCGCAAACGAATGGATGCGAAAAATACAGGAAAAATGTAAAGAGTGATAATAAAATAGAGGATACGGGTGAAAGAAAAAGAAGAGGATATAGGCAATTCAATGATCATAAAACCTCTGTGACAGAACGTCCCCCCTTTTAGATATGGAAGCACTCCATGTCTACGTTATGGAATTAAATTTCCTATATCCGTAGCTTCAGGGCATCTGTCTTCTTCCCTCTCATCTCCCCCTCCATCTCTCTCCAATTCCTACTCACGTCTCCTCCCAAAGTTTTCTTTCTCTGGAATGTCTCCCATGCGCGCTTGAAAGAGCGTCGCCGCTTCTGACATTTTTGAAAGATTTCGTGTGTGTGCAGTGGAGTTTCTCTGCCACTATCGTCATCTTCGTCAGTTTTGGCGATCGTCAGGAGATGGTCGGAGGTTGGCACTGGTTTTTCCAAGTATCTCTTTAACAGATTTAAATGGAAAACCTTTTCCTTTCCTTGAATAGAGATCTGGTAGTTAGCCTTAGAAATCTTTTTCAGGACGGTAAACGGCCCTTGCCATCCGATCTTCAGTTGGTTCTTTCCGGTAGGGAGTAACACCAAAACTTTCTCTCCTGCTTCCAGTTCTCTCTCTTTCGCGACTTTCCTGTATCGGTTAGCGTGCTTTGTGCGTGCTCGCTTAAAGTTGGTCGTTGCAAGGGCCCATCCTAGTTTCAACTTTTCCTTTAAATCCGACACATATTTACTCGCTGAGACAGCTGTCTCATCAGCCTTCTGGTCTGTCAGCGACCAAAGTAAGGCTTCAAGCGGGCCCTTACTGGGTCTGCCGAATAAAAGCGTAGCTGGCGGAAATCCTGTGGACGTATGAGGAGATTCTCTGTAGCCAAATAAAGCTGCAGGAATACAAAGATCGCAATCTTCAGGTTTCTCTTGTGCCAGTTTACTTAACATCATGTTGAGGTTTCCATTAACACGTTCCACGAGCCCATTTCCGGCCGGAGTATAAGGCTTTGTGTAGATGTGTTGGGTCCTCAAGATCTTCACGATCTCATCCATCAACAGGTTTCGGTATGGAGATCCGTTATCTGTCAACACTTGTTGAGGGAATCCCAACCGAGTGAAAATCTGCACGAGGGCTTCTGCGACATGCTTGGCATCTGCGCATGTTAGCGGGATAGCTTCTGCCCATAAAGTGCATGTATCGACTAAAGTCAGGATAAACCTGTTCCTTCTTTTAGTCCTTTCTAAGGGTCCTAAAATGTCGATCACAACCCGTTCGAATGGTGTTCCCACTATTGGCATTTTACCCAAAGAGACTGGGGTACCCGTTGCTTGGGTGGCACACGTTGGCACTGGGCACAGGATTTGACATACCTGATAATATCAGTATTTACTCCTGGCCACCAATAATGAGTGGTTATCCGTTGGTTTGTGGCGTTCTGTCCCATATGTCCGCTGAAGGGAAGAGAGTGCCCCATTTCTAGGATTTGGCTTCTGTACTGTTTCGGTACTAGGAGCTGGTTGTAACCTTGGTCAGGCTTGCCCGTTCTGCGATAAAGTACGCCATCCTTAGAAAAAAATGTCCCCGTGCTGTCTGGGTTCCTTAGCCATGGGCAGTTTCCTAAAGCAGGGTGCCAAAGTAGGGTCCTTTTGTTGCGCTTCTTTAAGTTCCATGGGTAACAAATTAGGCGCAGGCTCCCGTTCCTTCTTGGTTTGCCCTCTTGTAGTTACTGCTGCCACAATCGGCTCTTTCGGTTTCCCAATATACACGTATCTCCCGCCAAGTATGACTGGGTAGATGGGGTCATCCATAACAGCCGCTTTGATCACACCTCTGACAAAATCAGAGTGGATCTCCACCAATGCAATGGGAAGCGCTGTAGGTGCATCACTCTTACGAACTCCACAAAGTTGGACGGTCTCTCCTGTCTCTTGACCGGGTTTAACCAGGTTTCTAGCAACAATGCAATCATACGAAAGCCCCGTGTCAAATAAACAAGAAGTTTGAGAACCGTTCATAATAACAGTACCTCGCGTTGAGGGTGTATCCCCAACAGGTTGGGAATCACTGTCAATAATTCCGCCTTGCGAGACTGTTAGCAAGCATCCGATGCGTTTCGGCTCGGTGTGCTCACTCTGATCATTAGTCCCGTGCTCAGGGGTTTTCTCTTTGTCACCTTGACCTTTCTGGCCACGCTGCCATGAAGGGCGGTCGGGTTGATCAGACTGTTTACTGTGGTTGGGGTACTTGTTTTTGTAGAACTTGGATTTTTCTGGAGGGGGGGTTTTGAGGTCCAGTTTCTCTGTGGTTATTCAGATTAGAAGCATGAGAAGCATGAGAAGATTGGTCTAGATTATTTTTCCGAAAATGCTCTTCTGTCGGTTTACGTTTTGTGGCCGGTAGTTCAGCCAGCGCATTGTGATATCGCTCAGACTTTTCTAAGATGTCTTCGAGCTTTTCTGCCCCCTGCTCAGCTAGAAATCTCCGGGTATCAGCAGACAAAGTGTTCTTTATTTGTTCTGTTAAAACAAATTCCTCCAGACCTTCATAGGTAGAGGGGAGCTGTGACAGCTCAAGGCACTTTGTCAAATATCCCTTCAAACGAGATGAAAACTGCTGGAAAGTTTCAGAGCTCTCCTTCCTGCTGTTGCGAAACAGTCGCAAAAATTTGCGAGCATTCATTTCGAAGCGCTCCAACAACGCTTTCTTCAACACATCATAGTTGTCTTGTTGGCCACTTTCCAGTTTAGAATAAACATCATAAGCAGAACCTTTAAGGGCCTGGGAAAGTTTCATACACCAACGCGACCTCTCTAAACCGTACAGGGTTGCAATTTTCTCAAATTTTTCTAGCCATGTGTCAATCTTCTCATTAGGACAAAGGAAAGATTAAAGAGCAAAAGACATAGCGTTGAGTTGAAGAGATTGAGGGTTAGTTTGATCAGTTAAGGAAGAATGAGGAGAAGACTCTCCACTGCTGGAGGTAGAGGCAGCACCACGACTTTGGAACTCTAGAGTTTTAAGCGCCAACTCGTGCTGTCTCTGTTCCCTCTCCTTCTCATGCTGTCTCTCCTTCTCTCTTTCCTCTCTTTCCTCCCTCTCCTTCTCATGCTGTCTCTCCTCCTTCTCTCTTTCCTCATGCTGTCTCTCCTTCTCTCTTTCGTTCGCCCTGCGAATTTCCATTTCCTCGTCCATCTTCCTCTGCTCTCTAGCTTCAGCTGCTTTTCTCTCCGCGTCATATCTTTCCAGTTCGTCCCTGACAAATGCATTCGCTTCTTCGCCTTCCAAACCTTTTTCTCTCGCCTCGTCCCTGAGGAGCTGTCTAAGCTTTGCCCTCTCAGCCATAATAAGTCAGTGGCTGAGATTTAGACGAGAAAGAGATAAGAAAAGGATACACTGGTTCCTACCACTTGCGAGAAAAATACCAAACAAAAGATGATATCCTAATAACCTGGGATACCTACTCCAAAAAATATAGTGTAACTATCGCCGCTATTAATCGGCAATAAAGCACCTAATGCAGACGACTACGCCAAATAATTGGTAGTAAGATTACTACTGAAACAATTAAGTTGCTACAGTCGAAACAAAATAATTATTGCAAAATAATTTAAGGAGAAAAAAAATCCCCAAAATTTTAATATCCACTCTCAAGTTCACCACTGAAGTCAGTTAGGGTAAGGGAGGCAATTACATGACGTATAGTCTGATCGCGCTCCTTAGCTTAGCTCAAACACCTACTTCTTCAGAACCCTGTGAATGTTATACACTCACAGAACTTTACCAGCGTTTAGTATTACAAAATCAGTAATTAACATATATTCCGACAAAATCAACCTGTAAACCAAATGTATAATGCTCAATAATGCTGTGGAAAAACAATTATTAGCCGTGTGGTCAGCACGCCCATAAAACAGATCGTTACGTCTAGGGGATAGTTATTTTTAAAAAATACAAAACTCACAAGACATCACACTCTTACTCTATATCAGAATAAAGAAAATTAATCCTGCAAACGAGCTGATATTCTTATTTGCTCAGGACTAGAGTTCAATTCCCGGAAAAACGAGCCACCATTCTGTCGTCTCGTTTTCCTGTTCAAAAGTTCAAAATCCCGTTAGACGAGCCAACTATTCTGTCGTAGATTTTTGATAGGGGAATTAAGACTTGGGTTGGTCCCTTCTGAATAGATTAGAATAAGTGATAGTCACAGTGAGACGTAGTAATAGCAATAGATTTCCACGAGTGATGTGGTAGAATGTGATTAAGAGGCTGTCTCTGAGATCGAGAAATCTTCTCTCTCTCACCTATCTTCTACGACAGCTTTCGAGGAGTCAGACAGTCTAAACACACATATATATTTATGTATATCTCTAACCACTCACGTGCACGCACATATATGATGACAGTTGGACGTACAGACGTGGGAAAACTATAACAAATGATTATATAAATATTCTAGAATGAGCTGACCAACACTCTGATTTAATTTCAAGAGAAACTTTAATTATCATCCAAAATTTCTTCACAACACACATAAATTAAATCAAAACATATACAAATAGTCATTAAAAAAAATCAAGGAATTGCTACAAGAAATGATAGACCCACAGTTAGATCTTATCCCTCGAGGTATGCCCACAGTCCTGTTGGAAGAAAGTGATAGCCCCAAGGAAACAAGGATACATAGGATTAGGTCTAATATTTCCCCTTCTTAAGGTATGGACAGACTTGATATCTGTGCTCTATTTTAAGGGAAATATGATTAGCAATACTTGCATACAGGAAGTTAAGATAGCAAAATGGGTGCCCAATTACAACAATAAAAAAATCACTCCGTCCTGCATTCACTTTATTCATTCAGCCGAGCACACCTGCACATGTTCATACTCACAGCTTAGATAGCCACTTCTGGTAATACAATTTTTAGGACATTCACCTACAGACTCGTCAAGGGCAGTCTTTGACCAAGAAATCCCCAGTTCCAAAAAGACAGGATGATTTCTCTGCTTCCGAGAACGACTCCTTGGGTGTTCTTATTTTTCGGATGTCTGTTTAGGTCACATTAAAATTGTCCAGGCACGAAACATTAACAACGAGCACAGTGTCAATAGCTTAGGTTTCTAGAATTGAGGAATGTCAGATCGGTGTCTACTTTTAGGAAAGGACTATATTTGGTCACCACACCACTAGTCGAAACTCCGTCGGAATGTTACTGACGTTAATATGTTACTTGCCACAACGGCTAAAATTTGTACATAGAGTTTGTGCAGAAAATCTGATCTGGCTCAAAGGCCCAGTATAAAACAGTTAGTCTTTAATAAAACCCGTTAGTGAGAGTTGTACTCTGTCTATTTATGAAGACACACGCACTGTCAGACAGGTGTTAACTTGTAAACCCACGTGGTTAAAAGATAAAAACTGTTTATGTTTCTCACAGGTATGTCTCTGTACTAAAACGCTGGCAAAGTTTGGGTACCACAGTTTCACTATATGTAAATGGAAAGAACACATATCAAATAATTATACATACTATAACTGATAATTTAAACTGCAAACGTAGCTTGTCTTATAGTTTAACACTTCCCGTGGAATAGGTTATAGTTAAAATCAAACATCCTGAATTAGGAATACGTACGCATTCCGTCAATACTCAAGATGTAGCAGTCATTTAATAAGTTAGTTTTAAAATATTCTCGACTGCGTATTAGCAGTTAAATTAAATCCATTATGGCTACATGATTTTAAGCTAGAAATTATAATTTATTCCGCTTTCCACTGTAACTCGTCGACTAGAGAATATAACAGACTTAATAATTTAACTCTCTGCACAAATCTAACTAGCAAAATGAAATAAGCGATTTAACACTTTGAACACTTCACCAAATACTAGATACTTAATATAAGATTTACCTCAACACAGAACTACTAAGAACTTAAACCACTTCGACCAAACTAAATGCCATCTCTATTAACAGAGATTCTTAGGAATCGAACGAAGGCTTGTTCTAGTCTTGACTGCAAAGTTACTGAGTGAAAATGAAATCTAACTCTCTCTAGTATATATGAAAAACCAGACAAAGATGTGCGCTATTTCCGAAAACCACGCAATAGCCTTCCCTTCTCTTAACACTTACGGTAACTCCAAGAGGCTGTCGTAAACTGCCACTTTGCGTCTCTGACACCTCCGTCTAAGAAACGGCCGAAGCGCTACGTGTCAGATGCAAATGTAGACAACTTGTCTGCACTGCAGGGGCAGTTTTTTGCACCTACGCTGAGAAATGACCATTCTGAGCGAATGCGTGATGGCGCCTTCTCCATCATGACACTGAGAATCTACCGAGGAAACTACGTGTAAAATATGTCGGGATTCACGCCTCACCTCAGCGCTCACCGAGAAACTACGTTTTGACAGGTGAGAATGCAGACAATATGTCGGCCCTATGTCTTGAGATAGCCAAATATTCACAGTTATTTCGTCAATCTGCAGCGATTGACCGAATGCATTCTCATGCCAAATCGTCTGGTGCTAGGGACTGACGCGTTACGTAAAAAGTTACTCGTTTAATCAGCAATGAAATGCGTTTCTAAATGAGAAACGAAACTGGCGGAAGTGAGAATGGGAAAAAAATATTTCTCGCAAACGAAGGGATGCGAAAAATACAGGAAAAATGTAAAGAGTGATAATAAAATAGAGGATACGGGTGAAAGAAAAAGAAGAGGATATAGGCAATTCAATGATCATAAAAACCTCTGTGACATGCATAACGTCACTTAGTAAGAATGATGACGTGAGCAAGTTATTAAGCGCAATGCATGGCGTTATCTCTGAATTACTTCATCCCAGGGCAGAAGAGATACGACTAAGTAAGTAAGAAATATGTATATATGATGATAACAGTCTTTTGTGTCCACCTTCGAGGCGAGTGCCCTGTAGTGGCAGTATCTAACTGAGTGTGGGAATGTTCTTGTGTTGTCCTGTGCCCTATTAGATGTGTTCACGCTGTTTAGCGCTTAAGGTCATTGTTGGACTTGTTGACAATTAGATGATCGATTGCGTAAGTGGCCTTGTTGACAATTAAAGAATCGATTGCGTAAGTTTTTTAATATATCTAACTAAAGTGTGTCAGTGTTGTCTCGCCAAAGTGAGGAAAATGTCTACCGTATTGGTCAACTGACGTGCGATACCTAAGGGCATGAAGAATGAAGAAATAATTATATATACATATATACTTGTATAAAACATCTTGGGCCTATTGATTGACGATCTCAATCCAAACCTTTATCAGGATCCTACTATTATCATTGGCTTACAATGCTAGTGCCACGGCTCAGACACGTACGAATCCTGTTACCTTCATACAGACAAAAACAACAGAGATGAAAAGCATATTCATATTATCGATTAACGCGTACTTTTCTTACTTTAATATGTGCCTTTGACATGTCCTCAATGCTTATTTCTGTAAAGTTGAGCATGGGGCTAGCAACCTTGTCATTAAAAAAACAACTTGCTACATAAAGCACAACTGCAAGAGTTGGTGACTGCTTCATGCGGGTTTCTTCACAAGGAACCAATAGCAGAGGTATCGCCATGCTCTATATGCAGCAGAAAGTGGATGCTGATATCATAATGTATTTCTTCAGACATCAATGATCGATTTCAGCTTGATGTACATGTAATTATGATTTATTGGCATTCTTAACGATCTCTCAGTTCCTGGTACTAGTTACTAGTACTAACCTCCGCACAGCACCTAACACAGACGGGTCTAGAGGAATTGAAGCGGAGACATTTGTGGACGTAACTCTTTGAACGCATGGAACGTGATCCCACCAAGCCATTCGACTACTGAAGAGAGGAGGAACAGTCATGAAGGCACCGAGAGCTGGAGACAACTCACTACAACCGTCTGCACAGCGAAGTCAAAATTACCAGCCTCAATGAATGGACTACTTTTACAAAATTGACACCTTTTATGTCTAACATCCAATGAAGACAAATTTATCTAACAGATATATCAAATGTTCAACTGTTTGCTAAAAGTTAACCATATTTATTTTTTGTGTAAATATAAATCCTTAATTGGAGTTGATAACTTGGTTAGGTGAATTTTAAGTCTGTCCACGTATTAATAATTTTTTTAACTTCACCATACTAGGTACAGCATCGAGAGGTGGGTTGAAAAGTTCCCTTCCTTGCTGTCTTTTCCTTTATTAACTCAAAAGCAGAGTCAGGCACTAATTTACAGCTTGGTAGACTGGAGCCTGAAGGTACCGTGATTCAAACCCGGCACCTTTGCTGCGAGACACCATTGCTCTAACCACTCTGTCAATCAAACGCTATAAATATGTTGATATAGAGCTAATAATACAATTAATACTTTGTTGAATTACCTTCAGCTGGGGGGGGGGGGGGGGGGGGGGTTTGATTAAAAACAGGTCAAGTGTTACATCGTGAAACAAAAATATATCTCTCACAGAAGTGGGCGGGTAATACACAATTTACAACAAACTTAGAAGATGCAGTTGTACTTCCCATTCTGAAAAAGAAACCTGTGAGACTCCCTCAAATGGGATCACCATCCTCCTATTTATATCTCTACCAAGAGTAACCTTGAGCGAAGGTTTCTACCTTTGAAAACTCATCCCTTTTACTCCAGTATCAAGTCATTCGTGCACCGCTACGGCAGATCAAGGGAGACAAGTAGCGGCAAACAACACAATTTCTCCTGGGTTCATTTTCTTTCTTTCCATTCCCTTCCACGTGTCATCTTCCAATGAGCAAATAAACTCGTCAAGACACACAGACACTTCGACGAAACGGTAATTAAAGACAAAAACAGACTTTATGAGGGACCCAAAGATGCAGCAATAGAGAATGCAGTCAGCGACCCACAGCTTGACTGCTTGCGTCAGGGTTAGCGAACCAGAGCTGACCAAGACCCTACTCCACCTCCAAGGGGTGGTCCTGGAAACAGGCTGCATCACTGCAGTCTGGCTGAGAGAGTAGGGATCGAAGTGAGAAGGCAAACCAGGTCCCAAATAATGACGTGCTGAAGTCGGATGTGTCGGCCGAAAGGTGCAGATATCGCAGCTTCGCTGTAAACGGACACAAAGCAACCAACGTTCTTTTCAGGACGAACGAGGAAGAAGCAGACTTTATGAAAGGATAATTAAGCTATAATTGTTAGTCGATTTAATAAGTTAGTGTTATTATACAAAAGTAATAAAATACTGTTTTTCATATTGTTGTTTAATTATCTGTTACAGCTAATGGCAGATGACTGAATTTACAGCACACAAATAGTCGTACTTTATCTGGGATTGATTGCACCCGGACGATTGCATGAAAAGCAACCATGCTTATATGTTTTGTTTTTGTGTTTGTATGTGTTTTATTTTTTCATTTTTCTATACCTTGTTCAACCTGACCCGACGTGTTGTAATAATGGAGATATGTGTGTTCGTTTTGTATTCAGTTTTGAACGATAGACTTATGTCAGTCACTGTCATGGCTAGTATTGATGTGAAGGAAGGACAACTATCTGGCTATCAGGAGTCGTTACGCCGTGCGCTTTCTCATAATAAGTCTTACTCAATCTATTGTTGTTCTTTGTTTCGCATGTATTTTGTTTTTATTTCTATATCAGTTATCGCTGTTTTGCAGGCAGCCATAACAATGCTAGTCATTAAAAGGACTATTAGCGGCCATGTCGATTTTCGCTACACCTCACTGATTCAGGACTTTGTTAGTGAGGATTGGAAGAAGGCCCTCTAAATTTTCACTAAGTAATCGTATCTTTGGGTTGTTGTGTTTCCGTGGGTGGTTTTATTTGACACATCAATAATAATCTGTCTCTCTTGTCCTATTCTTCAAAGAATTTCTTTGTTGTCAGCTTTCAGTTCCGCTAATTTTGAGGTGTCTACTATTTGTCGCTGTGTTATTTTCATATCATGTATCCATTAAGAGCCAGAGATCCAGACCCCCAGGACGACACAGAGTCCGCTGGGAGGACAACATTAGACAACCTTATAAGGACCGAGAACTACATTGGAACCAGGTCAGGAGGAAGACAGCCGATAGGATAGTATGACGCTCTCTCTAGCAAACATCTAGTCTCCAGGTTAGAAGAGGAACGTCTAAGACTAGACAGTATCCATTTTCTTTATTCAACAGAGCGACGACAACAGTCTGGCGGATCAAGGTTAACCGCTAACAGTTACCCTGTTTCCAGCGTTTTGTTTCCTTTCTGCGAACAATAAGTGACTAATAATCTCGCAACAGTAAAACCTAACACTAGTCTTAACCCTAACCCATATCTGTTCGTCTTTTTTAAAACATTATTGGCACGAGGAACAAACGAATCGGCACACTGATCAATCGGGAGTTCTGCTGATATTTCCATAGCCTTCTGGGCTAAATCTGGCTGATGTCCCATAAGTTTGCGACTCAAACGTTAGTTTTACGGTAACAGTCACCAACACCATATTTACCAACTCCTTTTTTGCCCTCATCCTCCCACACCCCATGCCCTTACCACACATTAAATTACTAGTTATTATTGTAGAATTTATTGTAAAAAAATTACTAGCAGACACATGAAGAGTACGGGAAATGAGACATTGAAAAAAATTAACGCATTTTATACAGAGCCTCCTTTTGAATTTCTAGCCTTGATGATGGGGCGAGAAACCTGAATCGATTTAGAGTTTGTGGTTTTCAAATTACAGTGCTTCATTTGATCTGGCTCTTTCATAAAGAATGCCTGGGTTTTTAAAAGACTCAGCACAGAGTCGTGGAATAGGAACTACCAGCTCCTGATCTCATACTAAAGCGATGGCTATGATCTGTGGATGTGAAAATCAGTTTCTTAAGCAATTGTATAAATGTAAATGCAAACAGTAGATCTTGGTTTGAGCCTCTCTCTCTCTCTCTCTCTCTCTCTCTCTCTCTCTCTCTCTCTCTCTCTCTCTCTCTCTCTCTCTCTCTCTCTCTCTCTCTCTCTCTCTCTATCGCTCTCTCTCTCTATCTCTCTCTCTCTCTCACACACACACACTATCTTTTTCTTTTGAGAATTGTAATTTTGCAGGACAGTAATATAGAAAGGCAATAATGTCTATTTCTTTGCTCTGAAATACAAATTTCGTTCTCCCTCCCTCCCTCTCGCAAACGAATAAATAATTTGACTTATCTGCTTCCTTTCACTTGTATAAAACACCTTGGGCCTATTGATTGACGATCTCAATCCAAACCTTTTGCAAGTTCCTACTATTATCATTGGCTTACAATGCTAATGCCACGGCTCAGACACGTACGAATCCTGTTACCTTCATGCAGCCAAAAACAACAGAGATGGAAAGCATATTCATATTATCGATTAACCATCAGTTTAATAAGTTCAGTTTCCTCATTAACTCTTTGACTCCGGAAGAACGCTCAGAGCGTTGGTCAGATTTGACACCCGTGCCAAAACAACTCTCTGAGCGTTATTTTTAGTCTATTACGAATTAAAATTATGGCACATGGTAAGAAATAATTGCGGAGTCAAAGAGTTAAGTAAGAAGAAGACAATGGTATTGGGCAGGACTCATATTAAGAGAACCAGACGATAGAGATTACAAGGCTGTCTCTGTTCAGGAATCCCCAAGGGTTTATAAATAGAACGAGACCACACACACACACACACACACACAAATCAGGAAAAAAACGGCAGACAGATGTGACAGAGACAATTAAGACGCGGAAAGACATTGTACGGATGGCACAGCACAACTAGGCGTGGCATGTTTTTATTGAAGTCCTGTGGCCAACAAGTACCTAAAAAGCAATAATGATGATAATGATGGTGATGAAAACGATGATAAGTTTAAAGCGAGGTCACTATTTGAAACACTATAGAGGGAAATGGTAACACAGGATGTCTTAAGTAGACATTGTCAAAGTAGGAGAAACATTTCATTCAAATACCAGACCACAAGGTGTTTTTAATTGTACATGCACCCTAATGTAACCGATAAACATTTTCTCTGGGTCAAGGGATCCCAACATGGTTGATATCGACCCCGAAGGATCGATATCGACATCAAGGGAGTCAATAAACCCAACTGGATCGAGCGGGGGTCGATTAAACTTTGAAATATACATAAATGACCTTGCAATATTAAGGGAAGACTTTCGAGTATGTTTTGATGACTTGGAGAAAAGGCATGACAGTGACTGGATTGTTACGCTGTTTAATAATTAAAACATAAATAAATTTTTAAAAATTAGACCACACGGCCTATTATATTTGTACACGCGCTTTATATAACCGACGGACCCTGTGTCTAGGTTGAACGGGGCGCGTATCGCCAAAACGAGACAAAACTGTATTTGTTTTTTAAATTACGCTGTATAATGTAGAAATATAAAAATGCAGCCCATGAGTCTTACCTACAAGATGAAATCATTGATATGTGTGTGAATCTCAAAGCTAAATAATCCTTCACAAATAAAAGCCTCTGTGAATATTGGAACAATGTTACTATTACCACAAAATACCCCAAGCTTTGAGCCGCAATAGAGCCGTTTCTACTTACATATAAATAAATATTATACACACATAAATGTTTATTTTCAGGCACTCGTAAGAAATAAAGAAGTAGAACACTAGACAACAGAAAAACCACAGACGTGAGTGGCTTTCCCAGGACTCGAACCCAGGACCTTCGGTGCGACAACCCCGCTTAGCTATGCAAGCGAATCACACTATCCTCCCTGCCATCTAGGCATCACCAAAAACATAGTTGAAGCTGGTTTTAGCATCAACGTAAATGAATAGAGTGAACATGGAAGAGCTTCGTGACTTACAACTAAAAGTTGTCAATCTCCAATCAAATATCAGTGCCCATGTTAATATTTATCAGCCACAGCCTTCCTATTAATGAATGTTAGAAGTTCATTAAAAAGGTAATATTAAATTATTGTGCCTCTATAATAACTTCCTTAATTTATTCATTTTTTTCGGCGGTTCGATAAAGGATTCAGGATTTATGAATATCCATACATTAACAAGACCATAACGTCTTTTATAATTTAAAGTTTTTATATAAAGTTTAAAAAAAATATTTTATAAAGCCTTTTATATAATATAACTGACGGATCATGTGTTTAGGTTGAACCGGGCAAGCTCGCCAAAACAAAGCAAAAATTTATTTAAAAAAAAATAAAAATCAGGATTCCATGGAGGAAGCAGAACTGAAAAAAAAAATTGATCTAGGTTGAACGAGGCGCGCCTCACCAAAACGAAAAAAAACAACAACAAAACAAATAATAATAATAAAGCTTATGGGAATATCACTATGCATCATGCATGTAAGAAGACTCAACAAAAAAAAAAACCAAAAAACACACTCACAGATCGGGTTTACATCCCATCATCGTCAAATAATCTTGTTTAAGGATAAAGAAGACCATAGACAAAATTATGGTAGAGTTGATAGAAAGTCTGGAGAAATACAATATACCACCGACTAAATCAAGAACAAAATCCGCCTTGCCTAACGACGCTTAAAGATATGTTCGGCGAGAAACGAATAAACAGTAGAATTAAATTTTTATTAGTATTTTTATTTTAATTTTATGTAACCAGTGCTGAGCAGTCGGAGTCGTGGATTTGGTCGTTTTTAGTGGAGTCGGTAAACAATGTCTGGAAATCAACTAAAAATGTTATGCCATATGGTTAGTAAAGAAACTGTAGTTGGAGTCGTGGAAAAGGTCGTTTTTAGTGGAGTCGGTAAACAATGTCTGGAAATCAACTAAAAATGTTATGCCATATGATTAGTAAAGAAAATAAAGTCGGAGTCTGGAGTCGGAGTCAGACTTCTACAATTTCAAGAGTTGGACTATTGTTTGGACCACACCACAACCTTTGATGTAAATGGCGCCAGTTACAGCTGGCAGATTAAGCAAAAGCAGAAAGAGATCACCCATTTAACTTGCTAAGCACGTGCTTAGAACACCTGACTACCAGTTGCACCAACAAATAAGAAAAAAAGAACTATTGATGTTAAACTATAATGAAATATGAGTGACTCCTTCAATCTACGTGTTCGAATACTCTGAGATTGTAATAATTGTAGCTCTGGAATTTTAACAAATTGTGTACCTGTTTAGCTGTTCATTGTCCAGTCCAGGGGTGTCTATAACTGCAGCATTACTGTGCTTCAGAACATGTGTACACTGCTTAGACAGCGCAGACTACCCTGGCTTGGCCATTCCGCTGCATGGAAGACGGTCACATCCTGAAAGATATCTTCTACGTACAACTGACAGATGGCAAAAGAACAGTTGGACGATCGCTGCTGAGATTCAAAGTTGTGTGCAAGAGAGACACGAGGGTACTGCACATAAATTCAGCAACTTGGTTTCACAAAATGGGGCAATCATCTTCGATCTTTGTTTCACTCCGGCAGTATCGGTACATTTGGGGTACTGATTTTATTATGTGCTTTCGTTTGTCGCACTTTCTTTCTTTCCTGTTCTGCTATGTTTAGCAGTTATTATGTATTTTCCTTCTTACACCCTTCTCAGGGATAAGTAGACATGTCTGGTTGTTATCCATTTCTCCCTACGTTGCAAGGAGTGGCAGCAACCTAATCATGTTGGCTATCGTGGGCGCAGCGATATCAGTATACAGATTAACACGCAAATCGCCTCAGCGCTGTGCTTAATCACTGATAAGACGCGGGTACGCGCATCACCAAAGCTTGGAATACGGGAAGACAACTTATGGACAGACACAGATAAGAGATTACTTTCTGATAAAAGTAATGATTGTTACATTGGGAACACGTTGTTATGTAAGTTTACCGACATGTTCGCAAGTTTGTACACAAGGGCAAGCGTATGTGTATAGCCCATTTTCAGAAAAGTAATGTTTGAAATTTTGCATTAGCTGAGTTATGCAACATATTCAAATCAGATTGGTTTATCCTTTGAGGCGCGCATAACAAATGCGTGGGAAGGCAGTGAATATAATCTGACCATTTTCTCAAGCTATTTCACTTGAGAAATCGTTCGCCAAGATACCAGACCTTGCTAGACTGAAGAATTAGAATTCAGAATTCCTTTTTAAACATACCGGACACCTTCTATTTGGACGGACTTTCATAGCCCAGGAGATTTCTTTCATATTAAATAAGGAAACCGGGACTGAGGAAACTGAAGGACCCCACACGGAGTCAGAGAGGGAACTTATTAAATTAACGACACCCCAGACGCATGTAAGAGGCCGATTCAAGTCTCTTTTATTCATCTGAGCAAAAAGTATGTGAGCCAAGATTGGCGTAAGTTGTCATTTACATTTAATATTGTATTACTAAAATGTGAACTAACATATATATATGTGAAATTTAATATGTGAAACTCGCTAGTGGATGTTAAAGTCATGTGAGGCTGGAAACCTTAGCATATAGAATGATGATTTATGAACCACCACTGCACGGACAGGTAATTGCTTAATTGATAGTTTCGTAAAGAGAACAAAGAGCATAAAGTAGTTCCAGGTTTCATAAGGAGCAAGGAGGGAAAGATGAAAGAAACGATGTATATTCTATGTTTAATACTTACATTTTCAAAGCAGTATAAATGTTCCTATAAACATAGTCACTTTAAAAGTAATGTAAGTTTTCAAGCTTTAAACCAGTGTTAATGTCTATGGGAAAATATTCATTTTAAAGATAATGGAAGTTTCTAACTTTTCAATCGGTGTAAACATAAATGAAAACATATTCAATTTATATTGTGAACACTTTTCAATCAGTGAAGATGTATATGTAAACAGACTCTATCTGTATTATTAACCTTTTCATTTAAATGTTAAAGTAACTATGAAAACTATTGTATTTAAATTTAAAGAAAGTTTTACCCCGAGGGATTATATTTAATTCTCAGTGAGGGTAAATTCTGAGTTAATGGGATGGTGGTATGGGAAGATAGGAACCTATAACTATGGGATGGAAAACACCATACTCAGAAGAGCGGTTCGTTCTATTCTTTTACCATATCTATTGGTGGTACCAGAAGAAAGTACTATCTCTGGAACAAAAAAGGAACAGTGGCATAAGCTGAAAGACGAAAGACCCACGTGGCAGACTCTCCTTGACATTTATGGGAAACGAGCTACCCCCTTCAACCTTGAACAGAGACAGCGTGAGCAGTGTGAAAAGAACCAACCCATAAGAAGAAGCAGAACCGTCATTGGCAGCTAAGTTCAAATATATGCTGCCCCTTGAACGTCTTGTAACATTTCACAATCCATTACGATCGTGATGATAACTTTTCTTGATCCATAACTATTCAAATTATTTTTCAACTATTAAAACTTAAGTGATTATTAAATTTTGTTATTTGTAATGTTACAAATTTAACTTCGATTTAATCATTTTAAAGTTACTGCATGTTTGTCCCAGTCAATTTACTACACACACTCTAAACAGAGCTATACTAGAATAATATAATTTCACTGAGTAAATCAGGGGTGGGGGCTTGAACGAGCTGAAATTAATAAGTGCTTAAATCCTTCACAAAAGTGTCGGCAGAATTACAAAGTTAACATACTCAGCCAAAGCAGTATTGTTCTCGCTTATTCTGAATATCTTGTGAAGACTCCCTGGAGATAGAAGCGTTTTGTTTCTTCTATTTACATCTCTGCCACGAGTAATGTTATGCGAAGGAAGACACCCTTGAAGCCCATATTAGATACTCTTGGACCACTACTGCAAAGCAGGGAGGCAATACCGGCACATTTGGGAGGATGAAGCTGCCGATCGTACCAAGTGGCAATGCTATCTACAGCGCCACCTCAGATTGGGCGAAAAGAAGCTCTCGCAGCAAGCAGAAGAGAGGAGAAAACGTCGAAGGAAAATAAGCAGCTGAGGTCTGTCATCTCAGGGGCGCATTCTCATAGTCAATTATAATTGAACGGGCTATTATTATTACAGTGCTCAGTGAGGGAATGTAAAATATGGAAATGTTACTGTAATAATAATGTAACATTTGTTACTGTTTATTCAATTATGTGGTATAATCAGTGATTTCGATGTCAGAAAATAGAAAAAGAATATATATATTTTTTAAATAAACATTTATTATAATTGTTATTTAATTTAAAAAAAAAATAAAAAACATAATTTATGTCTTAAATTTTTATTTGATTTTGTTTTGTTTTGGTTTTTACATTTCCCATCGTAAAATGAAAAAAAGGGGGAAGGGGACACCATAATATTCTCAGCGCTGGGTCCTGGAAGGCATTAATCATCCGCTGAGCTAAAGTCATTTCTCTATCTTAACTTTAACTCTTTCTAACCCAAGGGATGTATGCTATGTCACGATATGTTACATCGTATCACATATGTATCGTATCACATAGACAGCAAGATATGCAGGAGAAAACAAATAGATTAATGACAGAAGCCGCTAAGATGGGACAACACATAAATATAAATTAAACTAAGGAAATGAGGATAAATAATAGGCAGATGGAATCGATGAAGATCAATGGTCAAGTTATTGAAGATGTAGAAAGCTTTACATATCTGGGGAGTAACATTGACAAAGGAGGTGGAACCGATGGTGACGTCTGTTCTTAGATAAATAAAGACAGATGCGCTTTTAATGTCCTTCGACCAATATGGAACTCCTCAGCTATATCTAGAGAGAACAAAATCAGAACCTTTTACACAAATGTAAAGTCAGTCTTGCTGTATGGCTCAGAGATATGGCATGTCTCAAAGAGTATCACCTCCAAACTACAGCTATTTGTAAATATATGTCTCCGGCGGATCCTCCGTATAAAATGGCCAGACGTAATAACAAATGTAGAGCTAAGGAAAAGATGCGGGCAACAGCCAATACAAATGGACATTAAGGTAAGAAGGTGGAGATGGATAGAACATACACTCAGAAGAGAACAATCAAGCATATCCAGAGGTCCCCTTGACTGGAACCCACACGGGAAAAGAAGAGTGGGAAGTTCATGGAGAACTTGGAGAAAAACAGTGGAAGAGGAGACGAAGGAAATTGTAATGACTTGGGCATAACTGAAAAAGACAGCTCAGAATATAAATCGATGGCGAGCAATTGTTTCAGCTCTATGCTCCACGGGGAACAGAAAAGAATGATGATGATGCATTGTAAGCCAGTTTGGTTACAGCGAGATTTACCATGTCTGCACTTTAATCGATTAACAAAAAACCTTACTGCTTTCTTATACGACCCCAGAGTAAAAGTGCTAGATGAAGAGTGACGAACACATGGAAAGCAGAGCCTCCTGGCCACACACAAAATGACGCATATCACCAGCTCAGCAGAAGAGAACAAGTGGTAAACTTCAGACTCCGTACGGGCCACAACATATTGGGATAACACCTATTCAACAAGCTAAAGATACCGATTAGTGTAACTGCGGCATCGATAAAATGACTGCTGAATATCTGCTTCAACATGACCAACATATGAGGAACAGAGAAAGCACATGTGGCCAATCAACAGTACCATTCGTGGAAAAGCTCTATGGAGATAGAAATAGCCTCAAACTGACTACTGCTTTATTTTAACATATTCAAGTTGACTTCTGAGAGTGTTCGAAGAAGAAGAAGAAAAACCATGGTGAAGAGATCTGGTGACGGAAAAAAGGGACAGACATAACATTAAAAAAAAAATCTTTAGCGGATGAAACAAGACATGAGGACTTTGCACGATCATGTTGAAAGTGTATGTTCCTTGAGAAGCACATGGATAATATAATGAGCGGATGAGTAAGACCTACATCATTGCATAATATTCTTGAGCCTGTTTACAATGATGTTATAGTTGTATTAAATATCTTCTCATCAAATATATTTGCTTTCTGCTTGTGTTGAAACACCAATTGACCAGTTGGTTTGAGAGAGTGAGAGATCGACATCGAAAGAGTGAAGGAGATAATATATTATCTATTACGAAAGTTTTACTGTAGGCACTTCAAAGACATTTTTCCCTCTCCTCAGGTAAGTTCCGGTTAAGATGGGACTCAAGAAATTGTGCCTCACTGTCTCAGGTTGAAGAATGACAATTCAGAGCGATAGAGCTTGCTAGTGAACTATTGGAATATTTTCTGGAAGTACAATCTTATCTGTAGAGCCCTATAAAGGTCTCGGTTGAGAAGATAAAGTAGTGATAATGAATTATTTATCCAAGTCACCTGTAAAAATCTCTTCATTATGTGATGGGGCCGTAAAGACACCCCGGAGGCCCCCCTCCCCCTTCATTGTGAGTGGCACATTTATCGCCCATATATTTTCGATGTGCGCGAAGCATGCTGGGATGTAAAAAGTCTTCAAGAAGATATATTAGTTTAGGCCATAATAAAGCCTAAGAATTAGTTGTGATGTGTTATATTTGGTAGTCGTGTGTTATATTTGATAATTGTGAGCCATACCTGTGTTTTCGTGCCTGATAAAGCAAATATCACGAGTGTTATTTATGCGGCCAAATTAATACGCCTAGCGCGCAGTAAGTTGAGTGATTAGCCTAGTGCCTATATAAAGCATGCGGTAGCCAGCAGCGGCCTTTACTAGTATCAGCCCAGACGAGAGAACAAACGAGACGAGGTGACCGGTGTAGGTAGCAGATGGGCCAGAGCACGTGAGCTGTAATTCTTAGCGCATTTTGTAGAATTTAGCATTTGTGTTCTATAGGTCTGAAATTATATTCAGCACGTGTCTGTTTTAATGGTTAATGAAATAAATAGATAGATAGATGTGAAAGTTTAAGAGCGATTATTCCATTCATCAGAAAGGCAAATATAGTGTGAAACTATTTCACTTGAATTTAGATAATGTTGACTTGTTAGCAAAATAGCAAGATGGCGGCCACGTGGTGATGACTTTAGTTCTAGTTGTTAAAGTTAAGAATAATTTTATTTTGTTCTTTAATGTAAGAGTAATTGAGTGTATTTCACGATTATTGATATTTCTACTGTATATCTTTAGTAGGTTACTTTGAGTGAGGTGAGGATATGTATTTAGATTTCTGGAGAGCGCGAGGCCACTACTTTGTTGAGACATGTGTTTCTCTGGTTGCTCCCGGCGGAGCATGGAAACACCAATGCAGCTGGTGTCCATTACAGGCCCACAAGAAGCATTTCTATGCTATTACGAGGGTTGTTTCTGTAACAATGTGTTTCATGTGATGAGTTCCCAATCTCATCAGGGGTCATATACGACACGCTTGTGGCCAGGCGCACCAGTCGTCACTTACGACATGTTCAGAGTGTAGGAACAAGTATTGAGATGGATCAGTTGCGGGGTGGTGGTTTATTCTCATTATTGAGAGTATTTGTTGTACAGATAGTTGAATATTATTTTATGTCCAGTTTATCATTATTTAATTATGGTTATGTGTAGAATGGTTTGTGAGAGCACGTGGGCTCACTAGGAGATATATATCTCTCTTCTCCGCTCCTGAGGGAGCATGGGGCCACCAGTGTGGTTTGGCTCCGTATGAAGCATTCAGATGCTCGCGCAGTAGTAGTTTCGGTAGCAATCTGTGTTACATGGTGAGATTGCCAGCCTCATGCACAACACCATACTAGTCTCATTGTACGACATGCATGAGTGTGTGTGTGTGTGTGATAGCTGAGTGTGTGCTCTTGCAGTAGTGGTTTTGGTAGCAACCGATGTTACACGGTGAGATTGCCAGCCTCATGCACAACACCTTACTAGTCGCATTGGACGACACGCATGAATGTGTGCGTGTGTGATAGTTGAGGGTGTCAGGTGGCGTGGAAGGACTGTTTGGCAGGTGAGAGTATCGTTATTCAACTTTGATTTTAACTAGCCCGTGCTTTGTTTGCGTTTCAGGATTAGGAAATGAGCACTAGCTGGGTGTTTGTTTGTTTGGTGTTTTGTTTGCTGGTTTATTTGTTTAATGTTTGCTTTGTGTACTTGTAGTCACTGACAGGGTTGTAGAAATAAATACAGCCCCTGCCTCAGAATCAAGAGTTGTTATTGTTGTTCGGGTCGGTGCGAGTGTGAAAAGAGAGTGATCAAATATTACAACGTCATCATCATCATCTCACCCACCCTATCACAATTAGTTATCAGTTATATTCTTACGGGTAAAATATTTATCAACAGTTATCTTAGTTACACATTTTTTCACAAAATTTAAAACCAACATAAGTAAGATAGCGGAAAAAACACACACACTTTTCTATAAAATTATACTGTGAAAAAATACAATTTCTAAAAGACAAAGATAGAATCACATTTTACAGTTGATTTTCTCCAGTACACAATGCAGAGTATATGACAGCATTTTCTAGGTTGCTTTACTACGAATCACCCGTGTGTTACCGGGGCCCGAAAGGGGGGGAAAGAATAGTAACACTGTACCCTACCATGCAAATCGTAAAAAGCGACTAACTAGGGTTGGGCATGGGGCTGGTTACCCCATCCCGTAAAAAACTTTTTACCAAACAACTTCTACAAACATGGACAAGTCAAATACAGAATATAAATCAACTCAGCCGCCCAAGACAGAAAAAGGTCCTCTGGAAAGGAGGCGCATGAAGCAACCCAGAGAAAGCGGAAAAAAGTCTGGGTTGCCGACAAACCGTTTTTCGTCTGGGAAAATCTCCAGGATTGGCACCTGGATTGTTCGCACTCTATGTGAAAAAGGGAAAACTGCACAGGTAGCAGCGGAAATGACAAATTACAGGATTTATATCCTGGGTCTCTGCGAAACACGGTGGAAGGGCATAGAGAGGAGGAGATTGATCACAGGAGAAATGGTGTTGTCCTCAGGACATGAGGAGGAAAGAGCCCACCGCAGTGAAGGGGTGGCTAATAATGCTGTCTAGGGACGCAATGGGACCCCGAATTATAACCGCAAGGTTTAAATCAGCCAAAAATAAAGTAAATATAAACATCATCCAGTATTATGCACCAACAAATGATAAAGAAGAATCGGAGAAAGAAGACTTTTACTCCAGACTACAAAATGTCTTGGACAAAAAGAAAAGAAAGGACATCACAATTTTGATGGGGGACCTAAACGCGAAAATAGGAACAGGCAACACTGGCTTTGAAGAAATCATGGAAAAGCATGGATTAGGTATGATGAACGAGAATGAGGAACTATTAGCTAACTTCTGAGCTTCAAATCAACTAGCTATAACAGGAAGCATATTTCCACATATAAGAATACATAAAGCGACATGGATATCACCAGACCACAGAACTGAGAATCGGATCGATCACATATGCAAAATTAAGAAGTTTAGGTCATCATTTTCACACAACATGCCTAAGAAAAATTCACCGAATCTTTTGGCCGAATACCATCACCAACCAAGATCTGCTTACTCGGAGCAAGCAAGAGGACATGCACACCATCATAGCTGGCAGACGCTGGAGCTGGGTTGGCCATGTCCTCAGAAGAGACCCCGATGCCATCACAAGAACAGCTATGCTGTGGACCCCTGAAGGAAAACGAAAGAGAGGCCGACCAAAAACAACCTGGCGGAGGACTGTGGAGGCTGAGATGCAAAGAATGAACCAGAGTTGGGGCACTGTACGAAGGATGGCCGCCGACCGAGCAAAGTGGAATCAATTTGTTGTTGCCCTACAAGACGCCACTAGGCGTGATGGCCACTGACCGCTTTGACGGTCGGCAGCTAAGGATCAAAGAAGAAGAAGGTCATCATTGCATGATGTAAAAGTACGTAAATGAGCAGATTTAGTATTAGAATCCAGATATTTAGGATTACTTAAATCTATATCCAGATATATCCAGGGTTACTTAGATCTATATCCATATATATTCAGGGTTACTTAAATCTATATCCAGATATATCTAGGGTTGCTTAAATATATCCAGATATATTTAGGATTGCTTAAATCTATATCCGCCAATAGGCGTGATGGGAAACAATGGCAAAGAAAACCTATCTACTGTTGCCCTAAGACGCCACTAGGCGTAATGGCCACTGACTGCTTTGACGGTCGGTGGCTAAGGACGGAAGAAGAAGAAGAAATCTATATCGAAATATATTTAGGGTTAATCATGTGACGTATTATTTCCAGAATGTTTTCTCCATTACAGCTGCTCTGAACGCATCACGATTCTGGGCAAGTCGACCTGCATCAGCCAAAGATAAGTTCAGATTCTCTGTGATGTACTGGGTCCACCGTCGTCTAGGTCGACCCCTTCCCCTTTTTCCAGGGACCATGCCTCCCATCACTATTTTTTCCTTACTATTATGTCTTTTTATATGACCAACAAATTTCAGCTTCCTTATTGCGATGGCATTTAGGAGCCAATTTTCCTCTACGTTTAGTGAGTGCAGTACTTCTCTGTTGGTCTTTTTTCTGTCCAAGGTATTCTCAGAATCCTTCTGTAGCATTTCATTTCGAATGATGTAACCTTTTTTGCAACTGTTTTATTGAGTGTCCAAGTCTCGCAGCTGTGTTGCTACTGGGAATATACATGCTCTGATCAGTTGTAACTTTGTTTCTTTGCTTGCGCCTTGCCATAGGTTTTTCATCTGTATTAGTTTATGTGAAGCAATTGCAAGTCTTCTTTTAATTTCTACTGCACAGTCGCCAAAGCTGTTGATGATTAATCCTAAGTACAGAACTATAGCTCTTATAAGCCATGCCAGTAAAATACTATTACAAATCATAATGAAAAGGATGCAACAAAAGCTAGAAACAGAAATTAACGAAGTACAGGCGGGTTTTCGACCAGGCAGAGGCACCAGATATGGGCCTATTCAACAATGGGATCATCATAGAACAGTGTAGAGAATTCTACCTTGACCTATATACTTATTTCATTGATTGCACCAAAGCTTTTGGCTGTGTACAACATCAGCAGTTATGGACTATTATAAAAAATATGGGATTTCCTAACCACCTTATACAACTTATCGCACTGCTGTACCAAGAACAACAAGCAGCCGTATGAATAGAGGGGGAAACATCAGAATGGCTTGAAGTACAGAAAGGAGTAAGACAAGGCTGTACCCTTTCCCTTTATCTGTTTAACAATTATGCCGAGAATATCATGAGAAACTTAAGAGATTCTTCTTCTTCTTTTGTTCGCTTGAAATATATTGTCTATATCTGCAATGTTGTTTCTTGTATAAACTTCACTGTCTTTTGTAGTTCATACAGAGGTCCGTATAGTTTTGCTTCCAGTGTTGTTTCTCTGGGCCAGTGGGTTTCCCTTAATATATCTGAGGCGCAGAATGACAGTTTGTTCTGATCTGTTCATAGCTTGGTAGTCATCCTGTGTTGGTGTTGGTGGCTTTCTGATTGATTTGATCATCTTTTTCTTTTGATGGTACGTAACTGGTACATCCAGTTGCTCGTTTGCAGCACCTTCTTTAGCCAGTCGGTCCGCTCTCTTGTTTCCTGGTATTCCACAATGAGACGGTATCCACTGCATGGCATCGGCGGGTACCAGATCCCGGAAATCAGATATGCTGACGACACAGTCCTACTATCGACCAACCCAGAAGGAATTGAACAATTAATTATGTCCACCAAAAGTTACTGCGAGGCCCAGAATCTATACCTAAACGCCAAGAAGACCAAAGTATTGACAACAGACAAAGTAAAGACCAAACCATAAATTGAAATTGATATTTAGGGTTACTTAAAACTATATCCAGATATATTCAGGGTTGCTTAAATCTATATCCAGATATATTCAAGGTTACCTAAACCTATATCCATATATATTCTGAGTTACCTAAACCTATATCCATAGATATTCTGGGTTACCTAAATCTATATCCAGATATATTCAGGGTTACTTAAATTTATATCCGGATATATTCAGGGCTACTTAAATCTATAGCCAGATATATTCAGGGTTCCTTAAACCTATATCCATATATATTCAGGGTTATTTAAATCAATATCCATATATATTCATGGTTACTTAAATCTATATCGATATATTCAGAGTTACTTAAATATATACCCAGATATATTCATTGTTACTTTAACCTGTATCCTGATAAATTCAGGGTTATTTAAATTTTATCCAGATATACTCAGGGTCACTTAAAATAACATCGAGCTATTTTCAGGGTTACTTAAATCTATGTCCAGATATATTCGGGGTTATATACCCAGATATATTCATTGTTACTTTAACCTGTATCCTGATAAATTCAGGGTTATTTAAATTTTATCCAGATATACTCAGGGTCACTTAAAATAACATCGAGCTATTTTCAGGGTTACTTAAATCTATGTCCAGATATATTCGGGGTTACTTAAATATTTAAGTGAGAAATCAGTATCATTTCGATTGGGAACATGGACATCAGACCCAATGCCCATTTGCCCGGGACTACCCCAGGGTTCTCCACTATCACCGGTGCTGTTTAATATCTATACAGCAAAAGTAGCCACCATTCAGCTAACTAGGTTGGGACGAACACTGACATTTGCTGATGACATACTCATTTACAGAACTGGCTCTGACCGAGAAGAAGTGGTTAATAACATACATGGGACACTACAGGAGGTGTCTAAATGGTGCGAGGAAACTTGCTCTAAAGTCAATCCCAACAAGCAAGTACTGTATGCGAGTAACCACAGAAAAACGGCACCCCTTGCATGGAAACATAGCTGAAATTAAGGGAGCAAGAATAAAGAGAGGGATATCATAGATGGCACAGGCAGAGACAACGATCAAGCAGGTGGCCATAGTTTAAAATATATTCAAAGGGGAAGAGTGGAGTATGTCTGATGAGAACTGGATTAACTACCAGTAAGTCATCATCAGCCTTGGCAGAGAGTGTAGAACTTGGGGCAATGGAAAAGCAGAACTGCAAATTAATCAACTGATACATGGTCATGCCGGGGATAATGAAGCCATTGTGTATACAAATGGGTTTGTGATCCGTGGTGAGAAATCAGGTTGGGGTTTCTCTTCAAGGGTACAGAGCAGAATCTTCGCCGAACATAGCGGGGCTTACAAGATTACAACTTCCAGTATGAGAATGGAGGTCGAGTCTGTTACTGCAGCCTTAAGGTGGCTAACTGAAACTTCATTAACAAAGGCAGTCGTTGTGTCAGACTCTCAGTCACCAGAGAAATATATAGGCCTATTCAATATGGGGATCATCATAGAAAAGTGTAGAGAAATCAGGTTGGGGTTCGAAATGTTCAAAGTGGTTGGTTGCGGCATGAATGGAAACCATTCATAGAAGCTTCGAGTCTACAAGAGCTGGTGTGGATCTACTGTCCTGGTCATGCAGGGGTACGTGGTAATGAGAAAGCTGACAGACTAGCACCAAGAGCACCCACAGTGGGGACACTGGATATGGATAAGGGAGAGATACTGAGAACAATTAATGATCGCCTATTAGAGAATTGACACTGCAATAGATGAATCATCAAGGTTAAGACTTTTGGAATTTGGCATCAAACGTAAAGCTAGTAGAGATGGACGTATGAGATAATGCATCCGTCGCGTATACAACCATCGAGCTACAGGAACAGTTAGCATTTACACTCTTCGACATATACCGAGGGAGACTGAGCATCTATGGGTTTGCTCGGAGTGCAATGATGTTCATTCTGTTCAGCAATAACAATAACAGTAACTTAAATATATGTCCAGATATATTCAGGGTTACCTAAACCTATATCCACATATATTCAGGGTTGCTTAAATCTATATCCAGATATTTTCAGGATCACTTAAATCTATATCCAGATATATTCAGGGACACGTAAATGTATGTTCAGATATATTCAGGGTTACTTTAATCTATATATAGTGTGGTGGATTTGATGTTAAAAGATGTTATCTTTCAATGGACCTAGTGTACTGAATGAGGTCAGCTGTGAAGGTCCCCGATTATAACAAATTTTGGGTTGAGTTATCAGGATACCTTTCTGCTACCACCTTATGACCTCACTCAGACTTATTCTTGACTAGTATGTATGATAGCTACGTATAATGTCTAGGGTTATGAAAGTGTGTAATGTAATGTAAGTTTTACTACAAATACATTTAAATTCTATCACATATAGATATAAGACAGGGTCAATACCACAACCCCAAACAAACTAACACTCTATTAGAAAACCTATGGAAGTCTGTGGCTGAATTTTATGTAATATACTAGATTACAATTTATTTGCCCTGATTCAGAATTTTCTGAGTCAGGACCAACAACAAAATGAAATTTATGGTTTTATTTACATAAATATTTATAACACAATGGATCTTCTGTCCATACAAAGGACTATTATAATCAAATTATATTTAAGTATTTCTACACTGGGTGACACTGGTAACTAATGGTGGGGTGGGGTGTTTGCATCATTCCCCTTCTTTATTTTAGTATCTTGTGGAAAAGTTATTTAATAATCAAAGATTTTATGTCTCTGGTAATAAAGTCAGTGGATGACCATTGAAGTGCCGACACATAGGCACTTAACTGTAGGTGGATAGTAGATATGATGCTAACAATTTCCTTTCGTTCACTCGAATGACCAGACTGACACAGTCCCTGGTGTAGAATAGTATAGTAGACCGCTTGGTCCAGAAAAGTTTCACTTCTCTCTCTCTCTCTCTCTAGTAAAATCACCAGGGTCCTGGTACTACAGTAGCACCAGAACAAAAAAAACCCTGAAACAAGGTTATGATTCTGTACAACATGTCTATAATAACATTCCACAATTTATACATGGCATAATTCAATAAAAGAAAAGGGTCATAACTCTCTGACCACCCCATATCAACCATTTTCTTCTGAGATAACAACTCATACCAGTGCTCCTGTTCGTTTCCCTAATGGCTACAACACCTCTGACACTGCAACAATGATTCTCTCCCATAGAATATTGTGGGTTAGCCTTCCCACTGGTAACTGTGGAAATCATTTTAAGTTATACAACTCATGTCAATTTTTACTGCTTGTGTGCAACACCACAGGCCCTCCATAAGTCTGCTGGGGACCTCTGTACTTAGTCGTAACGCCTTCCCAATCAAGCAGTATCTCATACACCAAATTTAGTTGTAATAATAAGGTTAATAAAGTCATTCTTACCACAATTCAAAGAAATATCACAAACATACGTTGACTGGCATTAGCATTAAGGTAAGTTTAGCTTTGCCCCCAGTCCAGACTGCCAAGAATTATTATTTCACTCTAGGCACTGCTGTTCTCAACGCAGTTTGCTTTCAAAAACTTCTGTATCAACTGGCGACAAGCCTTTGCTTGCTTTTGCCAATATTATCAGACCGGCCTAATCAGCGAGGGTCTAGCTTTTCCAATTCAAAATTTAAAAAAACAAAAGCCAAACTCCAAACTTCTAGGAGTGAGTCTTAAAATATATTTAGCTTTTTTGCCTAACCATTACCCTCCTTCCTATACTCTTCTATCAACCAATCGGATTTGAATCAATCTAATGCCTCTTTTTAAACTGGCGTCCCCACTAACGTAATGGATAAATGAACAAAAACATCAGTCTGTCCGTCTTAGCGTGCGTAGACATATAGTATTATCTCAATATCTTGGCTAATAATTAGACTACCATATATATTTAATTATATTATTGCTCAGGGGATCCTAAGCTATCTTTATATATGATTTGTATGGCCCTAATATTTGTCGTTTAGATTTTCAGTTTTGTCACTGTTAATCGTCAATTTGAACTTTTCCAAAAGTCGGCCATCTTTTCCCCTCCCTCTCTCATTTTTTCCATTCAAATAACTAACTTGTTGTGTTACGTCAGAAATACACTACTCGGCGAGAATGGAACACTGTCTGTGTGTTTATGTATTCTGATTTGTCCAGCAGAGAGGTTATAGTATTAGTCCCGCGTGCAGAGCGAAGAGGGGTTTTTGCCAAGCGTTGGTAGTATTGGCGTTAATTATTACAGTTGTTTCGTTCTTACTACTGGAAAATGTCCGAGTTACTACTAATTTGAGCGTTAAAGTTAAAATATTACGTTAATTCAGACGGTAGGTTGGTGTCACAGTTCTGGCAGATCGTTAATTGTAAGAATCAAAACCGGAACTAAGAAAGCGTGTTAGATTTTACAGCGGGATCGTTTTTATAGGCATTTCCTCTGCACAAAAGGCAACGCTATACTGGCGTAGACACGACTTTAAGCAGACACTTACGGTCAGGTTTATTTATTATCATAAGACCAAAATCTTACTGAATTTAGCGATTATCTCACAGATATCGCTACATATAGATATTTTCAGGGTTACTTAAATCTCGTATATCTAGATTTATTCCGGGTCACTTAAATCTATATCCAGATCTTTCAAGGTTACTTAAATCTATATCCAGATGTATTCCGGGTCACTTAAATCCATATCCAGATATATTCAGGGCTACTTAAATCTATATCCATATATATTCAGGGTTACTAAAATCCATATTCAGATATTTACAGGGTTACATAAATCTATATCCAGATATATTTAGGGTTACTTAAATATATATCCAGATATATTCAGGATTACTTAAATCTATATCCAGATATATGTCTTCTTCTTCAAGTACCATGCCTAGTGGTGTTGGAGATCTTGACTCTTCACACCTTCCTGTCTCCAGTACAATTTGTCACTTCTGTTGTTGACTTCAGATATAGTTAGGATTGCATCACAATTAGGATCAAATCAAAATTAACTGACACGGAAACTAATCTGCATAATTCAATTTGTTTAAGGGTAATCTTCTTCTTCTTCTTCTGTCCTTAGCCACAGACCGTCAAAGCAGTCAGTGGCCATTACGCCTAGTGGCGTCTTAGGGCAACAGCAGATAGGTTTTCTTTGCCATTGTTTCCCATCACGCCTAGTGGCGTCTTTAGGGCATACGGCAAATCAACCCATTTGCTGTTGTTTCCGTAATCGAAGTGACTGGCAAACGGGTGATCAGCCCGTTGTGGTTTAAGGGTAATGCCATGAATATAAGTTAACCTATTTCACAGCTATATCTGGTGAATAAGAAAGACAGTTACATCATCATCGCCATTTCTGTTTGAGCTCCTTACTGAGCATGAAAACACTATTGCAGCTTGTCCCCTTACATGAAGCCGGCACCATGCAGTCATATGCTTTTGAAGGAGTGGTTTCTGCGGCAATTCAATTTGCATAATGAAGTTGCCAGTCTTATGCACAACTGCATATAAGTCGCCTAGTGCGACACTGCTGAGGGTATATATATATATATATATATATATATATATATATATATATATATATATATATATATATATATATATATATAAAGCTCCAAGATAGGAAGTTCTTTATTCTATGTATAGTGCTTTATTCGCTATATAAGTCCTTCATTCTCTGTATACACAAATAAATACATTTATAAATCAGAAATACTCTGTCTTCGAAGTTTATTCACTGCATTATTTATTTTTATCAATTAAGTTCGTGCGTAATAAATTCGCAAATAAAGTCTACACTGCAGACATCTTGATTAGTCATTTCAAGCTCGCCGTTTTTGAATGCGTGTATTAAAAGTTTTCTTTTCGGAAACGAAAGTAAATCTTGAAGTGTAAATTAAAACAACAAAGAACGATGTTATAAAAGGAACGGCTTACGGAGAAAAAAAAAAAAAAAAAAACAGAGAACTGAAGCTGCAAAGTACGAACATATAATCCCTTATAAACAGACTTCGGTCCAGTAACCGATTTCCTTTGATTTGCTGAATTCATTAGCGTCCTAGTTCTATAGCGGTCAAAAGAAGTTGTTATTTATAGAACACTAATAAATAAAACAATGGTGTGCTATTTAAGTTTACAGAGCTGTTAAAAATTATTTAATGCAGATAAATTATGTTCACCTGCAATATTTTCAGATTAAGCCTTGAGAAGAGCTAACTTCCAGACATAGTGCTAGTTTGTCCGTGGAACAAGTTACATCCCCTCGAATGAGTGAATTTAATTCCAATTAAATATCATAGATTAACTACCGGCTCGCCCTAGTGTTACAAGCGAATGTTTAGATATTTTTGATTGGGCTGGGAAAAGCAAACAAGTTTTCCACAGAAATATAATACAAATATAATTAAAACCTAAGAGCTTGTTCATCGCTGCTTACGCAAGGGTTATAGTTTATGTCTAATAAATCTTGGAGTTCATCAAACCCCACACATGATACACTAAACCTCAGAAATAAGCTTCAAACCGACATGTGTTTTTACAAAGACAGCTTAAGAATCCCACATGAAAAGACAATAAATAACCGACAAAGAAGTTTGGAAGGAAGTAAATGTCAAAGGCAGCTTATAATCACTCATCAAAAATTAGCAATCCTCTTTTATTTTCGGCACCGTGAATTTCCATGTGATCTCTGAGGATCCAAAGATTAAAGTTACTGCTCCCTCTGACATGTAATAGATTACTAATATGAGGTTATATGGCATCTCATGATTTTAAACTTGCTACAACTTGACCTTAGATAAGGGCGAATAAATAGGTCTCGTGTGTAAGTTGCGGGTTAAAAATCCCACGGCGGTTGGAAATTGTAAAGAGTAGGCCATACGGTCGCTGCCCTGGCAAAAATTTCAGAATTAGAAACCTACCCACCACAAATATATTTATAGAATGTGTGATTCCTATATACACACACTGGGATTCTCGCCGGTGCTATGGAGTTCTTGTACTGTTCTGAGATCCTCCTTGTGTCATCGAAGGGAACAGATCGGAGCACTGATGAAGTTTTCCGTGTGCAGTGAAGGTCGTCCTTAAAACCAAAACCAAACCAACTTGCTACATAAACCACTGCGACAAAGGCTTAAAACGGTTTTGGGGCAGGCTTAGGACAAAGTTACCAGCTGCAGTGAGGGCGCAATGCTCCCTTAAGATGAAAACATGAATGTAGCGAGACGGGCAAAACACTTGCATTGCCATGTGAACAAGTAATTTTCTCTGAGATTTTTATTGTAATATGATGTTCACTGAATGTTGGCCGTGGAAAACCATTACCTTTAGAATTTAGCATAAATAATAACTCTAACGACGATTTTACACCATGGAAGTTAACTTTTCACTAAATTTACAACCATAAAAAGGGAATCACAGTGGAATTCACTTCATTCCGATTTGAAAAATGTCCTTTCCAGTCTAAATTATTGGCTACCTAATTATACGCAGTCAACAAAGGGAGACAACCAATCAAATTTGCCAAAAGAGAGCCTATCAAAAGAAGAGCGGGAAACAAATCGAAATGAGAGAGGGAGGAACAATCAGACACAAGCTCAATCAAGTCATACTGACTCAAAAACTGTATATATACCCGTTTCAGACAACTCCACACGTCCCGAATTTACACCAAGATTCTAAAGCTGAAAAGAAGACAGGCTGACTTAGGACGAAATTGTTGTTCAAGCCACGGTCGTTACTAACCTGCCTCGCAAAGGAAGCTGTGTCTGAGGGTATGTTTAAAAATGTAGAGATCGTTAAATTTAAAAAATATCTTAGTGCCATGTAAATTGATGTATGTATATTTACAATCAATTTTATGATTGACTTAAATTTACATGCTTGTGGATTATCTTGGTGCTCCCAAAATTACCATGTTTACTGTTGGTCTTTAACTGAATATAACCTCAATCGTGAAGAGCATTAAATCAACTAGAGTTCTTGTCGGGACTACACAATGCTAGCACCTATGGGTTTACCCGGAGTGTCATGTTATAGATTCTGAACCAGATTAACAATAACGTTGTTACAAGACAGATTTTGGGTCTAAGAAAGGAAATGGGCAGCAGAGTTAAGGATCTGGAAGAAACTTTCAAAAACTTTTGAAGAAATATCGTGCTCATCATTATCGACTATAAAATGGAAAATGCAAACAGAAAATGCATTAACTGCAAAGGGAACCACAGCGCCAGGTTCCAGGGCTGCCCAGTATATCAGCAGACCAAAAAAGCACTGAAGGAATCTATTACAACCAAAACCCCACTCAAAACGGTCATTAAAGATTTAAAGGAAAACAATACTTATACGAGCACTAAAGTAATAACAGAAATTAAGAGTGTGTAAGATGAAGTTAAAATGATTAAATCACAGTTGGTAAAAGAAAGTAAGAACCAGGTAGAAAGTAACGAAACAGTACCAAAAAACCAGTCGGATGATTCAACTACATCCTCGGAAGGTTTGTATGCACTGAAAAGTGCAGAGGCAATACTTCAAGAATTGAAAGCCATACAACACCAAATTGCCAAGTATGTAGTTAAATTGTCAGCACTGAAAGAAGACAATGAAATGATGCTAGTTAAACTATCTGAACTGAAAGAGGATAATGAAATTACACTAAAAAGGATAGAAAATGAGAGTCAGGAGATTAACATAGACAGAGAAGCAATAGAAAAGGAAAGTGGCAAACAAAAGCAAGAAGCTAAATGGAAAGAATGGGTAACAAAAACTGTCAAGCACTTAGAGAGAGTTTTGATAGATGAAAGAACAGAAGAATCGTCACAAACCCAAGTATTGAAAAAAGTCTTTAATTACATAAAAGAATCACCAAGAAGAGTAGGCCTTATGCCTCAAGCAACTGATAGAGCCAATACAAACTAAGAGCAAACTAATAGTTCTAACACAAAACAAAAGGGATATTAGTTAATATAAACAATGGGTAAGAAAGGATGTAGAATTGTGGAATTGTAGGAATATCAAAAATAATGTTGCACCCCTACTAGCAGAGACAGTAGGAACTAACACTATATCTTGTATATCCTCTTCAAGAGACACATTTAAACGCAAATAGTAGATATAGTTGTAAGAGCTTTAAGATACTTAGGCACGATAGGAAAGAAGGTAGAGGAGGGGGTGTCGCAGTCTTAGTTAACGAAACATTTAAAATTATAGACTGGGAAGTATTTGATACAACCAACATAGAAGGTATCCAGGTTACAATAGCAGCTGAACCAAACAATCTAACAATCTTAAATGTATACGCTAAAGATGGAACAATTAAAGATGAAGAAATACTAGCCATAAGCACCAGACTAGGCCCCAAAACAGTCATAGTAGGCGATTTTAATTCCCATCATTATGCTTGGGGTGGATAACATGCAGACAATGCAGGAAAGCGCCTACTTGACTTTATAGAAAACAATGACCTGCTAATACTAAATGATGGAACTGCAACTAGAATTAATCCACAAGCTAACAGGGCAGATTCAGCAATAGACATAAGTATAGCAACTAACAACCTAGCGAATGTAAATTGGGAAGTGTTACAAGACACAAACTCAGATCATCCGCGCATTGTAATAACCATGCATGAAAACGTCATTCCAAACCCATGTGACAGACGAACTCAGCTGACCCTGAATGACCCTGAAGTGTTGGATGATATAGTACGACCTTCGTAGCGACCCCTTGGATAACATCAGTGCCCTCGAATTTTGTAACCTTTCGTCAAACGGGATTTTCCTTTTCACCTGGACTCATTAGCTATGCAACCGTTCCACACGTTTGCTGATTAATATGTGGACAGTTTACCTATCGTTCATTCTGGTCATCGCATTGATTTAAGGAGAGATTAAATCACGCCCATGGACATCTCTTGAGCAATCAAATGCAGTATTTTCATTAACTTGCCCAGAGGGGGCGGCGCCAGAATCAAACAGATAGTAGCGACCACGATCAAAGACACGGACTGGGGGATTTCAGGAAAGACTAGCGCCACGATCAAAGACAGTAGTGGTCCCTGAAACGAGCGACGCAAGTTCTTGCAGGTATTTCGCATCTCGGTGTTAAGCACAGAACGGATCGCAGCAGCGAGCGGAGATACGAAGACCAGGGGCGGCTTCTCTCTTTAGTCTGGCGGTCAGATCCCCAAAAGTGTCCTGAGATCTAAAAAGGTGTCAATTTTCTCATGTCCCACTCATTTTACAATTAAGTTAGATATATACAGACCACGTAGAAATACACTTTATCACTCGTTGGCCAGACCTTTACAGAAGCACTAGCTATATTTGAAATCCTGCTAGATTATCCCCTGGATTTTTATATATATTTGCAGTGAATTCTATTTCTGTGCAAAACGGTAAAATATATATTGTGTAAAGTGATCAGTGGTCTAGTTCATTCATTCTATTTCACTGGATTTTGTGTTAATTTAAATCTATTAAATTAAACCATCTCAATAGTTCCAGTTGTAAATGTAATGATATATCTGCTATATTATTTCCAAAAAAGATAATAGAGGCTGAAATGCTTTAATTAACTTTTAAAGTCGCGAAGGATTTTATAATTAATAAATTTAGTTAAGTCCTATATTTATAGATGTGTGTTTTAACTATTAGAACTCGCGCAGTGTTTATTAAATACATAATTAAATACGCGAATATATATATATTTATAAATAGTCTTAACGGGAAATTCATCGCGCTTTAGAATGTTATTTGATTTTTCGGTATATTACATGTCTTTTTTCTTTCATACAGAGTGATCGTAACCTTGCGATCCCAGCAATAAAGAAATCATCTTAAAAACTTCCAGACATATTGATGAAACATTTTTAAATTTAATCTTGTGGCGGTTCAATGCGACCTAGCTATCATAATTACATGAAAGAAAGCCTACCCAAGACTATTTAAAGAACAATCATCATATTAAAATTACAAATCTGTAAGATAAACTGGAAGTTGAACCGTGCCAGTAGCGATACTTGATTTACTGCCCTACTGTGAGAGAGTACATATTTTCCTGAACTGTGACGGCTTAAGTTTTTCCTCACTGGATTAATAAACTTACCGGTCAGTTACTATCATCACGCATTGAAGGAATTTTACCATAGCGGAAGATTAAAGAGACCACTTCATTTCACCCCTGTGTCGAACTGTGTCAGTGCCATCCCATAGACTATTTTTATATAATAAAACACAATAACTCTTAGGCTTCAAGTCCGGCGATAAGTGAGAATAGTTGCTATCAGCAAACCTCGCAACATCTGGGGCGGGACACGGAAGTACCAGACCTTTTCATGTGTCAAGAGTGTAATTGCTGTTTATATAATTCTATTGGAGTGTCTGATGCTGTAATCGGTAAGTGTGTGAATATATGAGTGTGGATCCTCACGTGCGTGTATGAATGACAGGAAATTAAACTTTTTTTTGTAACCATTTTGTTAACTTGCTTACCTGGTAATATAAATGTCTGTATACCCTGCATTGTTCCTTTAAGTGGGATAGTTGATAATTTGTTAACTCTGTTTGAAACCCCCTCCCTTTTATTTGCTTAGTAAAGGGAAGAACAATTGAGAAGAACAGGATTCTTTCTACCACCCATACCTAATTTTGAAACACCTCTTTCAGAGTAATTAACTTCACTGTTAGGTTAAAGTACCTATGTTCCTGATAACTATCTATCTTTGGACTGGGTTTATCTTTGTCTAATAAGCGGGACGGGCTTAGTCGATACCAATCTTCTTCACCCCCTCCCTACCTTGTTATATGCATTTTCTGTAATTTTGATAATTTTTGCTGTAAACACATGATTATTGTAGTGATTGTTTTTTTAACTTTAATAAACAACATAAACTTAATCGTTACTGTGTTGGAATACCCAAAGCCCATAATTTCCCCTATTTGTTTAAGATAGTTGTATCCACGTCGTCTGTGTGTTTGAAGCACCAAATCGGTGTGAGAGCAGGTGTGTGTCTGGAAACTGGCAAATAATTGTTTGACCAGGAGAGCCTGAAGAGTAGATTGAGAGAAACGATTTGTCGTAAATAAGTCTGTCTTTACTCTCCTCCAGCACTCTGTGAAGCAACTATTTACTCTCTACATTTCTATCACTGAGCTGTTGACCATCATTCTACACTCTAAACCGGACCACTATTTCTAAGACTCTTTATCTCAGAAAAAATTTACGACAATATTTGTGGGCTGGTCCTGGGATCTTGAGCTACATTTGAGTCAATCGCATAGCCGGGATAAAGATATTTTGAGTCTGATCTAAGTCTGGGTCTAACTAGATAGATTGTGAGTGATCTGTCTTTGTGATTCAGGGAAATAAATAAATAATTAATTACACCCCTAGACAACGCCTTTTAGTATTTGGGTCGTCCACACAGCATATTTACAGGTTGTTTTCTTTCCACAGCAGTAGAAAGTACGGATAAACAAAAATATTTGTTATTTAAATTATTCTCTGGCAGAGAAACATTACATTTTTCTTTATAAGATTTACTGAGATTGCGTGATTGTTTTACAGTCACTAAAGGTTATTGAAGTTACTAGAGTTGAGCTTAAGCTAAAGACGCCTTTTTCTGACTTTTAAAGTCTAGTTAACATCGTCTCTTCTCGTAAATTGACTTCAGGGGCGAGTTTTGTAGTGGAGAATTAAAATTTCAGGAAAAATTTTTTTTCCTTTAAATTGTTTTAATATAAATTTTTCTCTACTTTTAGTAAAAGTAAATTTTTTCCAGTGTAACTTATCATTTTAGTGGCATTAGTCGCTTGCGTTTAGAGCCTTAATTGCCAGGAATTAGCAGCGATAAGTTAACACATTTAAGGTAGGAGGTAACACAAGTAAATTTATATTTTGTGTTTTTTTTTCTCGTAGCGGCTTTGAGTTTTTTCCCTTCTTGTTCTTTCGTACTATTCTCTAGTCATACTACATCTTATTCTTTGACAATGGCAGAGAGGATAAAGATGAGATCCATCCTGAGGCTGGAAGCGAAAGAGGCAGGATTAGATTCAGAAGCGGCGAACCTGTTTATCAACCAGGAACTGGAAATATATGACGCGGAGCAACAAAGAGCAGAAGCAGAGAGGAAGGAAGAGAAACAAAGAACAGAAGAACGCCTATTGGAGCAGAAGAAAATTGAGGCAGAGAATAAGAAAATTGAGGCAGAAATGGAAGCTCACAGGAGGAGAGAGAGAGAGAGAGAGAGAGAGAGAGAGAGAGAGAGAGAGAGAGAGAGAGAGAAAGGGAAAGACAGCATGAACTTGCGCTTTAGGCTTTAGAGAGTCGGGGCGCCTCTACTTCGAATAACGGAGAGCCGTCTTCGCCCCCGTCTCAGTCAATGGACCTCTCCAGCACTCAATCTGCCCAATTAACTGCGATGTCTTTTGCTTTAGAGTCTTTTCCTAGTCCCAATGAGAATATTGACAGCTATCTAGAAAAATTCGAGAGGCTCGCCAATCTGTATGGGTTAGAGAGTTCCCGCTGGGCACTTAAACTCTCAATGTCATTAAAAAGCACTGCTTATGACGTGTACACAAAGCTGGGAACCAACCAACATGATTACGACATGCTGAAGAAAGCCTTGCAAGAGCGGTTTGAGATGACCACCCAAAAATTTCTGCAAATGTTCAGAAACAGCCGGAAAGAGAGCACGGAAACATTCCCACAGTTCTCTTCACGTCTCATGGGCTATTTGACAAAGTGCATTGAATTATCTGACCTACCTCTTACATATGAGGGACTACTTGAACTTGTTCTTGTGGAACAGATAAAATCAACTTTGTCAAACGAAACCCGTAGATTTTTGGCTGAACAGGGCGCAGTCAGGCTTGAGGACATACTCAATAAGGCAGAACGCTATACCAATGCAATGGCCGAACTTCCCAGCACTAAACGTAAACCCACAGATGAGCCATCTCGTAAACAAAATCTAGAGCAGTCATCCTATTCCTCTAATTCCTCTCAGAATTATAACCAACGAGAAAATAATACCCAGAGACCTCCCCAGGAAAAATCGAAATTCTACAAAACCCGATACCCCCTAACAACAATTCTGATCAACCCACCAAGCCTACGTGGCAGCGCGGCCACCAAGGTCAAGGAAAAGGGAAGACCCCTACACCAGGAACGTCTGATCAGGGCAAACAAACCGGTCCAAACCGCATCGGATGTTTGCATACAGCCTCGAAAGGTAGAGTCAATGTCAGTGATTCTCAACCTGAGGGGGACCGACCCTCAACTCGAGGAACTGTAATTTTGAATGGTACCTCAACTACTTGTCTCTTTGACACTGGACTAAGCTTTAGTTGTATTGTCGCTAGGCACCTAGTCAAACCAGGTCAGGAGACAGAGGAAACCGTCAAACTTAGTGGAGTTTTCAGGAGTGATGCACCCAGGACGCTTCCTATCGCACTGGTAGAAATACACTCTGACTTTGTCAGAGGAGTTATTAAAGCGGCCATTATGGATGATCCTATCTACCCAGTTATCCTGGGATGTAGATATGTGTTTATTGGGAGACCAAAGGAGCCGATTGTGGCAGCGGTAACCACAAGAGGGCAAGCCAAGAAGGAGAGGGAGCCTGCGCCAAATTTGTTGCCGAATGAACTGAAGGAGGCGCAACAAAAGGACCCTACTCTGGAGCCCTGCTTTAGAAAACTGCCCATGGCTAAGGACCCCAGACACAACGGAGACATCTTTTCTAAGGATGGCGTATTGTATCGTAGAACGGGCAACCCGGACACGGGGAATAACCAGCTCCTAGTACCGACGCAGTACAGAAGCCAGATCTTAGAAATGGGGCACTCTCTTCCCTTTAGCGGACATATGGGACAAAACGCCACTATTCAGCGAATAAAAAACCACTATTGGTGGCCAGGAATGAACTCTGACATTATCAGGTATGTGAAATCCTGCGCCCAGTGCCAACGGGTAGCACCAAAGCACTTGACACCCCCAGTACCTATGGGGCAAATGTAAATAGTGGGTACTCTATTTGAACGGGTTGCTGTCGACATCATTGGACGCCTGGAAAGGACCAAAAGAAAGAGCAGGTTCATCCTGACCTTAGTCGACACTTGCACAATGTGGGCCGAAGCTATACCGCTAACATGCACAGATTTCAAGCATGTCGCAGAAGCCCTCGTGCAAATTTTTACACTGTTGGGATTCCCTCAACAAGTTTTGACGGACAATGGATCCCAATTCCGTAGCCTGTTAATGGAGGAGATCTTTAAGATCGTGAGGGCCAAACATATCCACACAAGTCCCTACCATCCGGCCGGAAATGGGCTCGTGGAACGTTTTAACGGCACCCTCACCACCATGTTACGTAAGCTGGGTCAGGAGAAACCGGAAGACTGGGACCTATATATATCGGCTGCCTTACTCGCCTACCGAGAGGTACCCCAAGCGTCTACGGGATTTGCGCCAGCTACACTTTTATTTTGCAGACCTATAAAGCGGCCACTAGAAGCCTTACTTTGGTCCCTGACAGACCAAAAGGCTGACGAGACAGTCGTCTCTGCAAGCAAGTATGTATCTGAGCTCAAGGAAAGGCTAAAGCTAGGATGGGATCTAGCTACTACCAACCTTAAGAAAGCCCGCGCTAAACATGCTAAAAGATACAACAAAGCTGCAAAAGAGAGAGAACTACAACCAGGGGAGAACGTTTTGTTGCTACTTCCAACCGGAAGCAATAAACTTCGCATCGGATGGCAAGGACCCTTTACCGTCCTTAAAAAGATCTCACGTACTAATTACAAGATCTCGATAAAAGGAAAGGAGAAGGTCTTCCACGTAAATCTCCTTAAGAAATATTTGGAGAGAACAGTGCCATCCTCCGAGCATCTCCTGGCTGTCGCCATAGCAACGGAAGACAAGGAAGATGATGATGGTTGCATGGAGTATCCATTGCAACTCACAGAATCCTTTAAAGATGTCAAGTTCGGCGACAATCTCTCACCAGAACAACAAACAGAAACCAGGGCTCTACTAAAACAGTACAGTGCAGTCTTAACGGATGTACCTGGTCGAACAAATCTCATTGAATTTGATATGAAATTAACAAATGAGACCCCGGTTCGAACCAGAGTTTACCCCATCCCCTACGCTAAAGCTGATGCACTTCGCGGAGAAATAGACAAGCTGCGTCAGGCAGGAATTATCAGTGAGTCTACATCTCCTTACAGTTCCAGTGTAGTGCTGTTGCAGGAGCCCAATAAGGAAGTTCGGCTGTGTATAGATTACCGGCTGCTAAACGCTGTAACGGAATTCCAGCCCGAACCTCTCCAAACTGTTTCTGAGTTGTTCACCAAGCTCAGCAAAGCAAAGATTTTCTCCAAGATTGACCTCAGTAAAGGTTATTATCAAATACCAGTCAAGGAGGAAATTAAACCTTTGTTAGCTTTCAGCACTAGTGAAGGACATTACACATTTAATGTGATGCCGTTCGGTTTGCATAACGCACCAGGAGTGTTCACCAGGATGATGAGGAAGCTTCTAGAACCTTTACAAAGTCCCCATATCCATAATTTTATGGATGACATATTAATTGCATCGGAAACCTACGAAGAACATATTGCTACGGTTGCTATGCTCCTCAGGAGACTAGAGGAAACTGGTCTCACAGCCAGACCTAGCAAATGTCTCATCGGGTTTGAACAGTTAGATTTCCTAGGGCATACTATTTCTCACGGATGCAGTTGGCCTATTAAGAAGAACGTGGAGAAAATAGTGGCAGCAAAAAGACCCCGAACGAAGAAAGACGTACGTTCCTTCATATCGCTATGTGCATACTATCAGAAGTACATCCAGAACTTCAACGGACTGACGGCACCTCTGACTGACCTCACAAAGAAAGGGCGTCCGGATAAGGTCATGTGGGATCAAAAGTGCAAACACGCATACAGCACTTTGAAAGGACAGTTGTCTGCATACCCCATTTTGAGGTTGCCTGACCTCAAGAAACCTTTTGTATTACGGGTCGACGCGTCAGGTCAGGGCATCGGGTCAACACTGCTTCAAGCCGAGGACAGTGACCTGAACATGTTATTTCCAGTTGCCTATGGCAGTCGGAAATTAAATAAAGCTGAACCGAACTACAGCGTAGTCGAAAGAAAATGCCTCGCTCTGATTGACGGTATCAGACGCCATCATGAGTTTCTCTATGGTACATCTTTCACAGTGCAAACAGACCACGCTCCGTTAGCATTTCTTGGTGCCAATAAAGAATTTAACGCAAGGATCATGCGTTGGGCCCTTCTTCTAAGCGTTTATTCTTTCAAAGTGGAATACATTCCGGGAAGACAGATTGTCGGGGCTGATTTCCTGAGTAGAAACTGGACTACGGAGGAAGAAGAGGAAGTTGAAGATACCAATCATCCTAAAGCTACCGTTCAGGACAGCTTCATCGTCATAAATCAAACATGAAAAGAAGTTTTCATGTCTCAAAAGAGGGGACGATTGTGACAGAAGAACTCAGCCGACCCTGAATGACCCTGAAGTGTTGGATGATATAGTACGACCTTCGTAGCGACCCCTTGGATAACATCAGTGCCCCCGAATTTTGTAACCTTTCGTCAAACGGGATTTTCCTTTTCACCTGGACTCATTAGCTATGCAACCGTTCCACACGTTTGCTGATTAATATGTGGACAGTTTACCTATCGTTCATTCTGGTCATCGCATTGATTTAAGGAGAGATTAAATCACGCCCATGGACATCGCTTGAGCAATAATTTGCAACATTTTCATTAACTTGCCCAGAGGGGCGGCGCCAGAATCAAACAGATAGTAGCGACCACGATCAAAGACACGGACTGGGGGATTTCAGGAAAGACTAGCGCCACGATCAAAGACAGTAGTGGTCCCTGAAACGAGCGACGCAAGTTCCTGCAGGTATTTCGCATCTCGGTGTAAAACACAGAACGGATCGCAGCGGCGAGCATTCCCTCCCTTATGTGTAATAAAAGAGATACGAAGACCAGGGGCGGCTTCTCTCTTTAGTCTGGCGGTCAGATCCCCAAAAGTGTCCTGAGATCTAAAAAGGTGTCAATTTTCTCATGTCCCACTCATTTTACAATTAAGTTAGATATATACAGACCACGTAGAAATACACTTTATCACTCGTTGGCCAGACCTTTACAGAAGCACTAGCTATATTTGAAATCCTGCTAGATTATCCCCTGGATTTTTATATATATTTGCAGTGAATTCTATTTCTTTGCAAAACGGTAAAATATATATTGTGTAAAGTGATCAGTGGTCTAGTTCATTCATTCTATTTCACTGGATTTTGTGTTAATTTAAATCTATTAAATTAAACCATCTCAATAGTTCCAGTTGTAAATGTAATGATATATCTGCTATATTATTTCCAAAAAAGATAATAGAGGCTGAAATGCTTTAATTAACTTTTAAAGTCGCGAAGGAATTTATAATTAATAAATTTAGTTAAGTCCTATATTTATAGATGTGTGTTTTAACTATTAGAACTCGCGCAGTGTTTATTAAATACATAATTAAATACGCGAATATATATATATTTATAAATAGTCTTAACGGGAAATTCATCGCGCTTTAGAATGTTATTTGAGTTTTCGGTATATTACATGTCTTTTTTCTTTCATACAGAGTGATCGTAACCTTGCGATCCCAGCAATAAAGAAATCATCTTAAAAAACTTCCAGACATATTGATGAAACATTTTTAAATTTAATCTTGTGGCGGTTCAATGCGACCTAGCTATCATAATTACATGAAAGAAAGCCTACCAAAGACTATTTAAAGAACAATCATCATATTAAAATTACAAATCTGTAAGATAAACTGGAAGTTGAACCGTGCCAGTAGCGATACTTGATTTACTGCCCTACTGTGAGAGAGTACATATTTTCCTGAACTGTGACGGCTTATGTTTTTCCTCACTGGATTAATAAACTTACCGGTCAGTTACTATCATCACGCATTGAAGGAATTTTACCATAGCGGAAGATTAAAGAGACCACTTCATTTCACCCCTGTGTTGAACTGTGTCAGTGCCATCCCATAGACTCCTTTTTATATCATAAAACACAATAACTCTTAGGCTTCAAGTCCGGCGATAAGTGAGAATAGTTGCTATCAGCAAACCTCGCAAGATCTGGGGCGGGACACGGAAGTACCAGACCTTTTCATGTGTCAAGAGTGTAATTGCTGTTTATATAATTCTATTGGAGTGTCTGATGCTGTAATCGGTAGGTGTGTGAATATATGAGTGTGGATCCTCACGTGCGTGTATGAATGACAGGAAATTTAATCTTTTTTTTTGTAACCATTTTGTTAACTTGCTTACCTGGTAATATAAATTTCTTTATACCCTGCATTGTTCCTTTAAGTGGGATAGTTGATAATTTGTTAACTCTGTTTAAAACCCCCTCCCTTTTATTTGCTTAGTAAAGGGAAGAACAATTGGGAAGAACAAGATTCTTTCTACCACCCATACCTAATTTTGAAACACCTCTTTCAGAGTAATTAACTTCACTGTTAGGTTAACGTACCTATGTTCCTGATAACTATCTATCTTTGGACTGGGTTTATCTTTGTCTAATAAGCGGGACGGGCTTAGTCGATACCAATCTTCTTCACCCCCTCCCTACCTTGTTATATGCATTTTCTGTAATTTTGATAATTTTTGCTGTAAACACATGATTATTGTAGTGATTGTTTTTTTAACTTTAATAAACAACATAAACTTAATCGTTCTTCTTCTTCTTTGATCCATAGCCGCCGACCGTCAAAGCAGTCAGTGGCCAACACGCCTAAACTTAATCGTTACTGTGTTGGAATACCCAAAGCCCATAATTTTCCCTATTTGTTTAAGATAGTTGTATCCACGGCGTCTGTGTGTTTGAAGCACCAAATCGGTGTGAGAGCAGGTGTGTGTCTGGAAACTGGCAAATAATAGTTTGACCAGGAGAGCCTGAAGAGTAGATTGAGAGAAACGATTTGTCGTAAATAAGTCTGTCTTTACTCTCCTCCAGCACTCTGTGAAGCAACTATTTACTCTCTACATTTCTATCACTGAGCTGTTCACCATCATTCTACACTTTAAACCGGACCACTATTTCTAAGACTCTTTCTCTCAGAATAAATTTACGACAACCCAGAACCAGAGATACCGACTTTCAACCTATAAAAAAGCAAACTGGAAAGCCTTCCAATTAGACCTGGAGGTGATGGAATATAAAGACATGGAAATAGATGATACTGACTTGTGGGCAGAAACACTGACCAATGGAATTCTGAAAATTGCAATAAAATGTATACCAAATAAAAATATGCCACAGCATCTAAAACCAATAAATAACATTAATAAGAAAAGAAAAATTCAGTGGAATAAAGAACCAATGCCTGGTGGAATAAAAGCTGTGCAGAAATTCATGAGAGAAGAAAAAGCGCCTTACAAAAATATAGAAATAACAGAACAGAAGAAAACTATGATGAGTATAAACTTATTAGTGTCGTAGATTTTAGATAGGAGTATTAAGACTAGGGTTGATCCCTTCAGAATAGGTTGGAATGAGTGATAGTCACAGTGAGAGCTGGTGAAAAAAAAACCACAATAGAATTTCCCACACGTGAGATGATAGAATGTGATAAAGAAGCTGTCTTTGAGAATCGAGATAATCTTCTCTCTCTCACCTATCTTCTACGACCGCTTTTAAAGGCGTCAGACAGTCTACACACAGATATATATATATATTAATATATCTCTATCTACTCACGGGCACGCACATACACGTGATGACAGTTAAACACACAGACAGGGGAATTTATCACAATGAATTTATATGTATTTGAACGAGCTGACCAACGCACTGATTTAGTTCAAGAGAGAGATTTTTATTATTATCATCAAAAAAAATCTTCTCACAACACCAAAAATACATCAAGGAAAAACATATACAAATAGTCATAAAATTTAAGAAAAATGCTACAAGGATGATAGCCCCGTTATGATCTTAGCTCTAGGTTTAGCCCACAGCCCCGTTAAGAGAACAGATGATGGCCCAAAGAGTTATAGATACGTAGGGTTTAGGCTAAGAGTTTTTCTTCTTTTCTCGTAAATGTATGCACAGAGTTGAATAATCTGATTTAGCCTAAGAAGTAAAGAAACTCTAGCAAATAGTAACAAATTCTGCAGGTTAAACAAAAAGAATTAAGACAGTAAATGGGTGACAATCTATAACTGTAAAATAACACTCTGATCTGCGTACACTCATTCATTCAGCCATGGCCATGCAGTTATACTCACAACTTTGCTCGCTGCCTCTGGGAACATACTCAATTCTAGGACCTTCACACAGACCCGAAAATGCAGTCCTTGACCAAGAAATCCCCAGTTCCAAAAGACGTACTAAACTCTCAGGGAACGATTCCTTGGGTGTTCTAATTTTTCGAATGTCTGATTAAGTCACATAAAATATTGTCCAGGCACGAAAGTTAGCAGAGCACAATGTCATTAGCTTTGGTTTCTAGAATTTAAGGAATGTCGGATCGGTGTCTACTTTCAGGAAGTTACTATATTTGGTCGCCACAGTACTAGTCAAAACTCTGTCGGAATGTTTCTGATCTTTGCTTGCCACAACGGGCTGAATTGTACTGAAGAGTTATTCTGGAAGAATTAATTCTGGCGCGAAGGCCTCTTACTTCATTTAACTGTTACAGTTCAGGTAATGAAAGTGATTTGTTTCTTCCCAAATAAAGTTCACGTACTAGAACGCTGGTAAAGTTTGGTACCACCGTTTCACTATATAAAAGAAAGAACACATATCAAATAATTTTACAATATGTACCCACTATAACTTACATTATTAAACCGCAAGTGTACTGCTTGACTTATCATTTAAATTTCCCGTAAAGTAAGTTATATCTTTAAAAAAAATCATCAATCCCCATGAATTTAGGAACACGTGCGTGTTCCGTCAACATCTCATGAGGTTTCTAGCATTTGTAAGTTAGTTTAGAAAAATATGATCTCGTCTGATTTCTTAGCAGTAAAATTAACTTCATTATAGCTACATTATTGTTTAGTAAGCTAAGATATAATTTATTCTGCTATCCACTGAAACACGTCACTAGAAAATAATACAGACTATATAAATTTGGCACTCTGCGCAAAATCTAACTAGTGAAATATGAAATAAGCGACTTAACACTTTATCATTTCACAAAATACTAGATATAATATATATTACCTCACACAGAACTACAGGTAGTCGCACAACTTAAGAATTATATGCTGAATATTTAAGGAAGTCTAGAAGTTCGACAAATTGCCGAAACAAACTGAGAAACTTCGCTAACAGCTATTCTGTTTCGAACAACCTGTCTACTGCGAATATAGGAGCGAGAATGAAATTAAAGTTTCAAACTCGGGCCAATATCTTAAAATCAGACAAAGGGCCCAAACTTATTTCGCCAAGCGAAATTATCTCCCCTACTCCCAACATTTACGTCAGCTTAACGCGTGACGTAACTGCCACCAGTGACCGAGAAATGCGCGTGACAGTTGCAAATCTCAGACAACCGTCTACAACTGCGTCGTACAGATGCCGGGTTTGACACCTTAAGCTAGTGACAGGTGAACAAAATGGTAGACCAAAAGTCTGCTCTATGTCCAGCGAAACGAATTTCTCACACCTCAGGCCCAGAAATCTGGTCGGGCCGCGCTCTGACCCGGGGAAACTGCAGACGTATGTCTGGCGAGAACCGTATCTTCACAGCTATCTGCGCGACTGACATCTGATGCAATAAGGTTACTAGTCAGTATGAGAAAGAAAAACGATGATGGGAAAGAAATATATTTTTCGCAACGAATGATGCGAAAAAAATACAGGAAAAACAAGTACGGAAAAGTAATAAAATGAAAGGATTAGGGTGAGAGAATAGGAAGAAGATGTAGGTAATTTAATGATATAAAGACCCACGTGACAGGACGTCCCCCCTTAAGATATGGAAGCACTCCATGTCTACGTTATGGAATTAAATTTCCTATAACCGTAGCTTCGGGGTGTCTGTCTTCTTCCCTCCCGTCTTCCCCCTCCCTCTCTCTCCAATTCCTACTCAAGTCTACTCCCAAAGTTTCCTTTCTCTGGAATGTTTCCCATGCGCGCTTGAAAGAGCGTCGCCGCTTCTGACATTTTTGAAAGATTTCCTGTGATAGCGGTGGAATATCCCTGCCACTATCGTCATCTTCGTCAGTTTTGGCGATCGTCAGGAGATGGTCGGAGGTTGGCACTGGTTTTTCCAAGTATCTCTTTAAGAGATTTAAATGGAAAACCTTCTCCTTTCCTTCAATAGAGATCTGGTAGTTAGCCTTAGAAATCTTTTTCAGGACGGTAAACGGCCCTTGCCATCCGATCTTCAGTTGGTTGTTCTCGGTAGGGAGCAACACCAAAACTTTCTCTCCTGCTTCCAGTTCTCTCTCTTCCGCGACTTTCCTGTATCGGTTAGCGTGTTTGGTGCGTGCTCGCTTAAAGTTAGTCGTTGCTAGGTCCCACCCTAGTTTCAACCGTTCCTTTAAAACCGACACATATTTACTGGCTGAGACAACTGTCTCATCAGCCTTCTCGTCTGTCAGAGACTGAAGTAAGGCTTCAAGCGGGCCCTTAATGGGTCTGCCGAATAAGAGTGTAGCTGGCGGAAATCCTGTGGAAGTATGAGGAGATTCTCTGTAGCCAAATAATGCTGCAGGAATACAGAGATCCCAATCTTCAGGTTTCACTTGTGCCAGCTTACTTAGCATCATGGTGAGGTTTCCATTAGCACGTTCCACGAGCCCATTTCCGGCCGGAGTATATGGCTTAGTGTGGATGTGCTGGGTCCTCAAGATCTTAACGATCTCATCCATCAACAGGTTTCGGTATGGAGATCCATTATCCGTCAACACTTGCTGAGGGAATCCCAACCGAGTGAAAATCTGCACGAGGGCTTCTGCGACATGCTTGGCATCTGCGCATGTTAGCGGGATAGCTTCTGCCCATAAAGTGCATGTATCGACTAAGGTCAGGATGAACCTGTTCCTTCTTTTAGTCCTTTCGAAAGGCCCTAAAATGTCGATCACAACCCGTTCGAATGGTGTTCCCATTATTGGCATTTCACCCATGTGGACTGGGGGTGTCCGTTGCTTGGGTGGTACACGTTGGCACTGGGCACAGGATTTGACGTACCTGATAATATCAGTGTTTACTCCTGGCCACCAATAATGAGTGGTTATCCGTTGGTTTGTGGCGTTCTGTCCCATATGTCCGCTGAAGGGAAGAGAGTGCCCCATTTCTAGGATTTGGCTTCTGTACTGTTTCGGTACTAGGAGCTGGTTGTAACCTTGGTCAGGCTTGCCCGTTCTCCGATAAAGTACGCCATCCTCAGAAAAAATGTCCCCGTGCTGTTTGGGTTCCTTAGCAATGGGCAGTTTCCTAAAGCAGGGTGCCAAGGTAGGGTCCTTGTATTGCGCTTCTTTAAGTTCCATGGGTAACAAATTAGGCGCAGGCTCCCGTTCCTTCTTGGTTTGCCCTCTTGTAGTTACTGCTGCCACAATCGGCTCTTCCGGTTTCCCAATACACACGTATCTCCCGCCAAGTATGACTGGGTAGATGGGATCATCCATAACAGCCGCTTTGATCACGCCTCTGACAAAGTCAGAGTGTATCTCCACCAATGCGATGGGAAGCGCTGTAGGTGCATCACTCTTACGAACTCCACAAAGTTGGACGGTCTCTGCTGTCTCTTGACCGGGTTTGACCAGGTTTCTGGCAACAATGCAATCATAAGAAAGCCCCGTGTCAAATAAGCAAGAAGTTTGAGAACCGTTCAAAATAACAGTACCTCGCGTTGAGGGTCTATCCCCAACAGGTTGGGAATCACTGTCAACAATTCCGCCTTGCGAGACTGTCAATAAGCATCCGATGCGTTTCGGCTCGGTGTGCTCGGTCTGATCATATGTCCCGTGCTCAGGGGTTCTCCCTTTGCCACCTTGTCCTTTCTGGCTACGCTGCCATGTAGGGCGGTCGGGTTGATCAGACTGTTTGGGGTGGTTGGGGTACTTGTTCTTGTAGAACTTGGATTTTTCAGGAGGGGGGTTTTGAGGTCCAGTTTCTCTGTGGTTATTTTGGTTAGAAGCCTGAGAAGATTGCTCTAGGTTATGTTTTCGAAAATGCTCCTCTGTCGGTTTCCGCTTTGTGGCCGGTAGTTCAGCCAGCGCATTATGGTAACGCTCAGACTTTTCCAAAATGTCTTCAAGTTTTTCTGCCCCCTGCTCAGCGAGAAATCTCCGGGTATCTGCAGACAATGTGTTCTTTATTTGTTCTGTTAAAACAAATTCCTCAAGACCTTCATAGGTAGAGGGGAGCTGTGAGAGCTCTAGGCACTTTGTCAGATAACCCTTCAAACGAGACGAGAACTGCTGAAAAGTTTCAGAATTCTCTTTCCGGCTGTTGCGAAACAGTTGCAAAAATTTGCGAGCGTTCATTTCAAAGCGCTCCAGTAACGCTTTCTTCAACAGATCATAGTTGTCTTGTTGGCTGCTTTCCAGTTTGGCGTAAACATCATACGCAGTACTTTTCAAAGCCTGAGAAAGCTTCACATTCCAACGCGACCTCTCCAAACCGTACAGAGTTGCAATTTTCTCAAATTTTTCTAACCATGTGTCAATCTTCTCATTAGGACACGGGAAAGACTCTAGCGGAAAAGACATAGCAGTGAGATGAGTAGATTGAGTATTAGAAGGATCAGTTAAGGAAGAATGAGGAGAAGACTCTCCATTGCTGGAGGTAGAGGCAGCACCACGACTTTGGAATTCAAGAGTTTTAAGAGCCAACTCATGCTGTCTCTCCTTCTCTCTTTCCTCATGCTGCATCCTGCGAATTTCAATTTCCTTATCCATCTTCTTCTGCTGTAAAAGACGGTCTTCCCTTTCCTTCTCTCTAGCTTCTGCTTCTTTCCTCTTGAGTTCTTCTTTTTCCTCTTTAGCTTCAGCTTCTTTCCTCTCCGCATCATATCTCTCAAGTTCGTCTCTGACAAAAGCTTTCGCTTCTTCTCCTTCCAGTCCCTCCTCTCTCGCTTCGTCCCTGAGAAGTTGTCTAAGCTTTGCCCTCTCGGCCATATTATGTCAGTGACTGAGACTAGCGGAGAACGAAAATAGGAAAAAGGATACACTGGTTCCTACCACTTACGAGAAAATAAAATACCAAAAATCATAAGATGATATATTTAACCCTGGGATACCTCCTCCAAAATAAAATCTAACTATCGCTGCTATTATCGGCAATAAAGCACCTAATGCAAAACACGACTACGCCAACTAAATGGTAGTTAAGATTAATCCCTGAAAAAAAATTAAGCTTCTACAGTGGAAAAGCAAAATAATTATTGCGAAATTACAGAGAAAAATAATCACTTAATTTTAAAATCCACTATCAAGTTCACCCCTGAAGACAGTTAGGGTAAGGGAGGCAATTAATCTGGACAAATAGTCCGAAACGCACTCCTTAGCTTTTGCTCAAACATCTACTTCTTCAAAACCAAGTGAATGTTATACACTCACTACTTTACCAGCGTTTAGTATTACAAAATCAGTAATTAACATATATTCCGACAATCAACCTGTAACTGAAATGTATATTATTTCTAAACTCTGTGGAAAAAAACTATCAGTTTGTGTGGTCAGCACGCCCGAAAACAGATCGTTAGTCTAGGGGATAAATTATTTTTAAAAGATACAAAACTCACAAGACATCACACTCTTACTCTATTACAGAATAAAGAATCTTAAATACAAAATCCAGATAGACGAGTCCACGTTTGTCGTACTCGTCTTCCTATTCTAAGTTCAAAGACCGGAAACGAGCAACCATTTGTCGTACTCATCTTCCTATTCTAAGTTCAAAAATCCTACGGACGAGAACCCATTTGTCGTATCGCCTTAGGATTTTGGGTTCAATTCACGTCTTCCTATTCTAAGTTCAAAAATCCTACGGACGAGAACCCATTTGTCGTAGATTTTCTTCCTATTCTAAGTTCAAAAATCCTACGGACGAGAACCCATTTGTTGTACTCGTCTTCCTATTCTAAGTTCAAAAATCCTACGGACGAGAACCCATTTGTCGTAGATTTTAGATAGGAGTATTAAGACTAGGGTTGATCCCTTCAGAATAGGTTGGAATGAGTGATAGTCACAGTGAGAGCTGGTGAAAAAAAAAACCACAATAGAATTTCCCACACGTGAGATGATAGAATGTGATAAAGAAGCTGTCTTTGAGAATCGAGATAATCTTCTCTCTCTCACCTATCTTCTACGACCGCTTTTAAAGGCGTCAGACAGTCTACACACAGATATATATATATTAATATATCTCTATCTACTCACGGGCACGCACATACACGTGACGACAGTTAAACACACAGACGTGGGAATCTATCACAATGAATTTATATGTATTTGAACGAGCTGACCAACGCACTGATTTAGTTCAAGAGAGAGATTTTTATTATTATCATCAAAAAAAATCTTCTCACAACACCAAAAATACATCAAGGAAAAACATATACAAATAGTCATAAAATTTAAGAAAAATGCTACAAGGATGATAGCCCCGTTATGATCTTAGCTCTAGGTTTAGCCCACAGCCCCGTTAAGAGAACAGATGATGGCCCAAAGAGTTATAGATACGTAGGGTTTAGGCTAAGAGTTTTTCTTCTTTTCTCGTAAATGTATGCACAGAGTTGAATAATCTGATTTAGCCTAAGAAGTAAAGAAACTCTAGCAAATAGTAACAAATTCTGCAGGTTAAACAAAAAGAATTAAGACAGTAAATGGGTGACAATCTATAACTGTAAAATAACACTCTGATCTGCGTACACTCATTCATTCAGCCATGGCCATGCAGTTATACTCACAACTTTGCTCGCTGCCTCTGGGAACATACTCAATTCTAGGACCTTCACACAGACCCGAAAATGCAGTCCTTGACCAAGAAATCCCCAGTTCCAAAAGACGTACTAAACTCTCAGGGAACGATTCCTTGGGTGTTCTAATTTTTCGAATGTCTGATTAAGTCACATAAAATATTGTCCAGGCACGAAAGTTAGCAGAGCACAATGTCATTAGCTTTGGTTTCTAGAATTTAAGGAATGTCGGATCGGTGTCTACTTTCAGGAAGTTACTATATTTGGTCGCCACAGTACTAGTCAAAACTCTGTCGGAATGTTTCTGATCTTTGCTTGCCACAACGGGCTGAATTGTACTGAAGAGTTATTCTGGAAGAATTAATTCTGGCGCGAAGGCCTCTTACTTCATTTAACTGTTACAGTTCAGGTAATGAAAGTGATTTGTTTCTTCCCAAATAAAGTTCACGTACTAGAACGCTGGTAAAGTTTGGTACCACCGTTTCACTATATAAAAGAAAGAACACATATCAAATAATTTTACAATATGTACCCACTATAACTTACATTATTAAACCGCAAGTGTACTGCTTGACTTATCATTTAAATTTCCCGTAAAGTAAGTTATATCTTAAAAAAAATCATCAATCCCCATGAATTTAGGAACACGTGCGTGTTCCGTCAACATCTCATGAGGTTTCTAGCATTTGTAAGTTAGTTTAGAAAAATATGATCTCGTCTGATTTCTTAGCAGTAAAATTAACTTCATTATAGCTACATTATTGTTTAGTAAGCTAAGATATAATTTATTCTGCTATCCACTGAAACACGTCACTAGAAAATAATACAGACTATATAAATTTGGCACTCTGCGCAAAATCTAACTAGTGAAATATGAAATAAGCGACTTAACACTTTATCATTTCACAAAATACTAGATATAATATATATTACCTCACACAGAACTACAGGTAGTCGCACAACTTAAGAATTATATGCTGAATATTTAAGGAAGTCTAGAAGTTCGACAAATTGCCGAAACAAACTGAGAAACTTCGCTAACAGCTATTCTGTTTCGAACAACCTGTCTACTGCGAATATAGGAGCGAGAATGAAATTAAAGTTTCAAACTCGGGCCAATATCTTAAAATCAGACAAAGGGCCCAAACTTATTTCGCCAAGCGAAATTATCTCCCCTACTCCCAACATTTACGTCAGCTTAACGCGTGACGTAACTGCCACCAGTGACCGAGAAATGCGCGTGACAGTTGCAAATCTCAGACAACCGTCTACAACTGCGTCGTACAGATGCCGGGTTTGACACCTTAAGCTAGTGACAGGTGAACAAAATGGTAGACCAAAAGTCTGCTCTATGTGCAGCGAAACGAATTTCTCACACCTCAGGCCCAGAAATCTGGTCGGGCCGCGCTCTGACCCGGGGAAACAGCAGACGTATGTCTGGCGAGAACCGTATCTTCACAGCTATCTGCGCGACTGACATCTGATGCAATAAGGTTACTAGTCAGTATGAGAAAGAAAAACGATGATGGGAAAGAAATATATTTTTCGCAACGAATGATGCGAAAAAAATACAGGAAAAACAAGTACGGAAAAGTAATAAAATGAAAGGATTAGGGTGAGAGAATAGGAAGAAGATGTAGGTAATTTAATGATATAAAGACCCACGTGACAATTAGGAATGAATCTAACAGAATAATATTTAAAGCCAAAGAAACTAATTGGAAGGAGTTTTGTCAGTCACTTAAACCTAGCACCCAAATTAAAGAAGTGTGGGAAAAGCTTAAGGCAATCAAAGGGAACAATAAGAAAACAATAATGCCAACAATCAAACTACCAAATAGAGCAGAAACAGATAAAGAAAAAGCTAATGCCCTTGCGGAGTATTTCTATAAAGTCAGTGCAAAAAGTAGTCTTGGACAGGAAGAAAATGACAGAAGAAAAAGACTTAGGGTACAGTTTTCAAAAGAACTACCAGACCAGATAGATGAAACAAACTATTTAGATGCTGATATAACAGAGGAAGTTGTAACTAGCGTAATAAATGAGAAATCTAATATTGCCTCAGGGCATGATATACTTAGTTATGAAATCCTTAAGAAAGTACCCAAAAAAACTATAAACAAAATAACTTCCCTTTATAACAAAATCTGAAGCTTAGGAAAGATAACAAAAGCATGGAAAGTAGCTATGATAGTACCCATCCTAAAACCCAATAAGGAAGCCCATGATGTAAGTTCATATAGGCTTATCTCATTAACGTCACAACTAGGTAAAATATTGGAAACTGTTGCTAACAAAGGAGTTAAATTCTACCTGGAAAAAAAATCAGTTATATAGCCCAAACCAGTCAGGGTTTAGAACAGACAGAAGTACAGTAGACCAGCTTGTAAGATTAGAACATGATGGAAAGCTAGGGTTCAAGAGGAAAGAGAAAACAGTGACAGTCTTTCTAGATGTAGCCAGAGCATATGATGAATGCTGGAGAGATGGAGCGCTCTACAAAATGAAACAGATTTGCATTACTGGTAAAACATATAGGTATCTAGAAAACGTTTTACAGGACAGGTATTTTGGTGTACAGGTGAATAATGATAGGTCAGAAATATATGAACAACAGAATGGGATTCCTCAGGGATCAGTGATTTCACCTTCAATTTTCACTATAGCTGTAAATGATTTAGGAGATGAATTTAACGACATTAAGAATGCAGTATCGCAATTTGCAGATGACTGTGCCATTTGGCGATCTGGAAAAAACTTGGACCATGTTTACCAAAAACTTCAAAAACAAATAGACTAAGTTTCAGAGTGGATGAAAAGTTGGGGCTTCCAAATTAATCTAAACAAAACAGTAGGTATGATATTCAGCAAAGGAAATTTAAAAAAAATAACAAAATCAATATAACCATTAAAGGACAAAAAGTAAGTACCTCCCCAACAAGAAGATTTCTGGGCATAACTTTAGATAAACAACTAAATTGGAATAAACATATAGACAATTTAGTAGAAAGCTGTAGGGAACCCCTAAATATACTAAGGATTGTAAAAGGTAATGGATGGGGTACCAGCTATAAAATAATGCTTATGTTCTACAAGTCTTTCATCAGGGGGAAACTGGATTATGCCAGCATAGTCAATGACTCAGCTGCCGCTTCTAGAAAGCAAAACTAGACAAAATTCAAAATGCAGCCATGAGAACCATTACAGGTGCATTTATATCGACACCAGTAGAAGCGCTAGAAGTAGCGCTTGGCATACCACCCCTTGGTCTAAGACGGAAAGAACTAAGATTAAATTATTGGAGTAAAGTAGCACAAGAAGTGACCACCCAGCACATAAAGCATTTGTCAAAACCAACCAAGTGTATGGGACGTCCTCTTAAATAAAGATAGATATCCAACAGGGTGGAGAACTATAGAAGATCTAACGCAGTTCAAAGAAATGTCAAACACAATTGAAAATAGTAATAAATATAGAAGCAAAATACCACCCTGAAACAAACTAAAAACACCAATCATAGACTACTCACTTACTGAAAAGATCAAACAAAACATAGAAGATAAGGAAGCCAAAATGATAAGTAGAAATTCATAGATCAACTAACAAAACAAAGTCTGGCCGTCTAACTGATGGATCCAAGGGTGATAATGGGCAACTAGGTGCAGGAGTTGTAGTACCACAGTGGGGAATTAAAAAGAGCTACAGTGTAACTGAAGGGGCTTCGATTTTTACCGCAGAGAAGGTAGAAATTCTAAAAAGATTAGAAATAAGCGAAGATAACCCACTAGATACTGTTACGATATTTACAGACTCACTATCACCACTACAAGCACTAGAACACCCAGGTAAATGTAGCCGGCCAGATATAAAGGAAGAAATTCTAGCAATTAATACATCACTAGGGAACAGAGGATGTAGTGTGAGGCTAGTGTGGGTTCCAGTACACATAGGTATAGCTGGTAACGAGTTGGCAGACCAGAACGACAAGAATGGAAGAATAAGTAAAAACAATATAAGAGCAGGACTGGGAAGGTCGGAGATCAAGAGCCAAGTGAAGATAACTAAAAACGAGGAATGGAAGACAACATGGAAGAACAGTAGAAAAGGCAGACACGCGTTCAAACTGCTGAAAGAATTAACAAGGACGTGCCAGGTCAGAGAAGAATTAAAGATACCATCGAACAAAAAACTATGGCGTCTCCGTCTCGGTGCAGAATACTTTATGATAGAGGAACCACACTGTCAAGAATGTCAGGAAGTGAATGACATAGACCACTACCTGATCCACTGTAAAAAGTATGAACAACAAAGGCTTGAATTAAAAACTTACTATAGAAATCACAATATGGACATGACAGGTGATAAGGTTTTAATTATAGATGCCCCAAGAGATGCCCAATCAATACTTAAAAGATATTTACATAAAACAAAGAAAAACATATACGGTTAGTACTTCAGAAAAGACATTCAACAAGAACTAACAAATCATTAAAAAAAAAACACATAATAAAAAAAAGAACTTACTAACTACTAATATGACAAGGAAAGACAACGAGGTTAAAAAAAAAATAACGTCTCAAAAAGAACAAATACTAATACAAATTTAAACCATTTGTAAAGGACAATAGTTATCAATAAACAATACAAAAGAGAAAATAAAATGGACAAATACTAATTTAAATTAAAATCAGCTACTGCCAAAGACAATAGTTATTTAAATTGAATACAAAATTAGAAAATAAAATGACACTAAATATCCTAATTATAACCAATTTTCAGATTGAACAGGGTAGACCAAGATGGGACGAGAAAAGGCAATAACGGTCAGCTGTTAAGTGTCCGCTCTCCACCCATCACCTCTTCAAAACAACAACAACATTCAAAACACACTTACAATCATAATGACAGAAGGACGGAGGCTAGAGAGACGCTTGTTGAAACCTGTTAAAGCCTGTTGCCGGGCTGCATATTCTCTACCAAAGCCAATTTTTTCTGAACTTATATAAGATCCTGAGAGGGTATGTAGAATTACTATGTATATTTATTACATTAAATATGACTGTTTATTTCAGGATTTGATTAGTTGATAGACATAATTATGCTATGAAAGTATCATACATAATATTTGTGTTGTTTGTATGATTGTTGAAGATGGAACCCGATAATATAACCACACAGTGATCCAGCAGGGTCATGTCAACAGTCCTTATCAGGATTAACAAACAGTCCTTATCAAGATTAACAACAGTCCTTATCAGGATTTATACACCCTGCTATAAAGTTACAGCACTTTTCAGAGCTGAGTTGTCAGGCAGAAGGAGTAAGAGTGACTAAGACATCATACAATAAGTGTAAATAAATGATGTGTAAACTGTATTATATTCTCATATTATCTTATTTTAGAAAATGTTCTGCAGCTAGACACCTATCTTGTCTCGCTATCGCTAATCATAACTCAGTCATGTCTCATTCATATACATCTGACAACACTATCATCTCATACACAATAGACTTGTGGACTTAATTATAGCACGTTTCACTAGCTTTTCCCTCAAACAAATGTAATTATCTGATTAACCGTCCAACGTATTAATGCCATTTTTTTGCATACGATGTTATATTGGGTTAGACCTAACAAATATATACTTTATATCTGTGCATCTTGTTTAGTTCCCATAAACGAATGAAATCCTTCGATCTTTGTCGGCATACATATTGTGTATCGAGAAAAGAAATTTTACCACTTCAGTCCTAGATTCTGTGAATTGATTAGGCATAGGCGTGTCTATTATTACAATAATGTGGCCATCACGTTTGCATATAAATACCTGTTGAAGATGATTTCTAAAATGATCTGCATGCGAGATACTCGTGACATTGTTTGTCATTGACATTTAGTGCGCTACCAAACTGGACCTTCATTGATCTAATTATTTCAATAGGTATCACCACTTTGCGGTTCATAAATATCATAATGGAACGTTGCTTCTCTACTGTGCTTGTAAATAACGGTAAGGTCATCTTTAAAGAAATTAAACTTCATCCGAATCATAATCAGATGTCTCTGAGAAATTGATAATCAATCTCGGTTGAATGAAGGACAAACCATCATTCGTCCAATATTCCTCTTCCTCTTGTAACACATGGTTCTTACATTTCTTCCAATAATTCCTGGCTATATTGGAGATGGCGGCTTTTGTAAGTATTTCAACATCTTTTAATTTGAACGTTCTATTTTCTGTTTCTACCTGTTCCTTAATTTTAGCCCAGACTAGTTCTTCTGGGTTTAAGTGAGAATGGTAAGGAGGCAATCTTAAACATCTGTGACCATGTTCATGGATTGCCTTGTCTATGTGAAATATCTTCGTATGCTGTGTCTTTTTTACAATTCCAAGTAATTCAGGCTTCAGGGACATTTCGTTGAATGGAATGTTGTTTTTGGTCAGTCAAATCTTTATTACATCTTTAGTACTTGATGAATTAGGAACTTTATCTTCTGGTGCTACAACGTTGTGATATGAAGCATTGTCCATTATCAAACACGACGGTCTATCCAAGGAAGGAAGTACATGATTCCCAATCCAATCTTGAAATATTTTGCCATTCATCTCTGTATGATAATCCCTATTATCTGTGGATTTTGAAACAAAAATGAGTTCAGTATTATTTCGAAGCCCATGATGGCTGCTTCCTGCATGTGCAATTATTAGGCGCTGTCCTTTGCTGCTTGGTACTAGTCTCTTAGCTGTCCCATCAGATGATTGCCATTCTCGTTCATTACTGTGGTGCGCATTGATCCAAGTTTCATCTAAATACACAAAATCATAACAATCTCTTCTCATTTCTCTGACCTCGCGTAAATATTTGCTTCTCATTGCAACTATATGAGGCTTCTCACAAATAAGGTTTCTACCACCAACATATTTTCTAAAAGTGAATCCCAAACTCCTAATAGTCCTCCATGGCGAAGATTTGGAAATATCAATGTCATTATTCTTTCTTAACCAAATTTTCAATTTCCTTAAAGTCATTGCCTCATTATTGTGAAACATATTGCAAATTTCTCTGCGGATCAATTCTCTATCAAAATTATCCGCCACTCTTGGCCTAATTTTCGTGTGTAAAACACTGGAATTAGAAATTTCAGATGTCGCTATCAAGCGGTGCAATGATCGTTTGCTTATCCCCAAGGCGTGAATAGTCCTCTTTTGTGGGTTTGAAATAGAATGATATAGTTTTCCTCGAGTAGCTTCATTGCAGAAATACTTAAAAATCATATTTGTGATTTGCTGTAATGTCATAAAATGTACCCGCAGACTCATTTTTTCCTACTTAACCACACAATACTTTTTGTAGACACACCTCTGATTGACAATGTGTGCGTAACACCGGATATAAATTGTTTTATGTTCAAGAAGTGCAATTTCACGCAAAAATCATGCCAATTGTTTGATAAACAAATCATGTGCAAATGAGGTCGTATAATTTACTGTAGACATTTCAATATGTGTGTGTGTGATGTGTGTTGGCAAGTAGGATTTTGATATTATATCGCAAAGAAACGAAAATTGAAACCAATAGCCGAATTTTAATTAAAAATGTAATTCATAGGGTCTATACCATTTCAAATTCACACACAAAATTTCACTTATATGCGTTATATATTCGCTGAGATACAGCATTTTGAAGTTGGGCAAAGCTAGTGAAACGTGCTATACCAAAGATAGCCACATGTCTAAACATTGTCATCAGGTTCATATGTGTCATCAAAAGTCAGAGGTCGAAGATCCAGAACCGTAGGAGCTACCTTAAAACTACACATAAGCCTCTACTATTGGTATCAAGATCACAGCCTATTCCCCAGCAGTTGTTGGTGGGCTAGAGCAAGACCTATTCTGAATTGCTGTGTAATAGAACTGACGAGTTAAGTAACCAGTGTATCCAATTCGTGCATCCTGAGTGACCAGTCAAAAGATTGTGTTAATGATGATAACTAGCGAGCTTAGCACAGCCAAGAGACTAGAGTGAAACCAGAACAGTTAACGAATATTGTTTCAAATTCTTGGAAGATCCAAGAAGGAACATTGCTAGTTCTCTCTCTCTCTCTCTCTCTCTCTCTCTCTCTCTCTCTCTCTCTCTCTCTCTCTCTCTCTCTCTCTCTCTCTCTCTCTATATATATATATATATATATATATATATATATATATATATATATATAATCTTAATAAACTATGGAAACTAATTAGTGGCTGATCAGAATTGTCCTCTATCTGTACTCTGTGATCGTTGAATGTGAAAACCACTTGATGTGTATCAGTCACTTACTTCGTGTATCTATTCCTATGTTAATAGGCGAGAAAGAGAGGGAAAGTGGGGTTGACATTTAAATACGTCCGAATGGCAGAGTAAAAGAGTGTTTATCATCTTTGTACACCGGACTGTCACACTACCACTCACATTCACTTTCTCAGAACCTCCGATATTTTCACACCTTCACTCAGACTTTTGTCTTGTCTCAGATGTCACACAGACCTTTGTCTTGTCTAAGGCAGACACTCTATATCACCACTAGAGACACCTAAGACTACAGTCCCGTATGGCATTATCTACTCTGGGGCTACTTTTACCTAATGCTATAAATAGATATAAAACACATTCAGGTTTAGGTGCTGCTAGACAAAGATCATTCACTAACTCTATATGCATACACAACTGGTGTATGAACAATTTTCCTTTCGGTTATTATCGAAACAAAGCCCAAGGGGCCGCGAACGAATGAACTTTATTTTGAAATTGTTGAGAATCGGACATGTTTTATTTAAGACTGTCATGAATTGTTCCACATATTACTTCAGACGTGTGATATAGCTGATAGCTTCATTCGTGCTCGCGGTGTTAAATCAGCGGCGGCTCGTTCCTAGGGGATAGCGTGGGTCAATCTCCACCAGAACTTTCAGAGCAAAAACTTTGAATAAATAATTTAGCAATGACATAACAAGTCTCCGTAAATATATTTTAACCGCTATGATACAGTGTTAAACCTTCCTCTGGCACACACTCTCTCTCTCTCTCTCTCTCTCGCTGTGTCTCTCCCTCTTTCTTTCTCTCACCTTTTTCTTGCTGCAATTCCATCTCATTTTAACGTCCTTTAATGCACCCTTCATCAACCTATCATTTCTCAGCTTGACGCATGACTGAGCACCATCCTCAAGAATGCAAAAGAATTGTTTGATGTAGTTTAAGTTTCAAACAGCTAGACGTCACGCTGAAAAAAAAGTGCTCAAATGCGCATGCGCTAAATACCCCTTAAGGTAAACTTTTGATTGTATCCAAGATAACTAGAAAGTTCTATTCTTGGCAAAAGGATATGTTTCTATCGCTTTCAGAGAAATGAAACGAACAAACATCTTGAAATAATTAGCACCTCCAGCATGATAACATTTGAAACGGAAAGGTGTTTTCTCTTCACTGACGCGTATGAAAACTTACTTTAAAAAACACGATAAGATTTTTTTTTTTTAAATTAATGAAAAAAAAAAGAAAGATATCCCGTTCAACCTCTGATGGGTTATAATTAGGATATATATTGTTTTCAATTCCAAATAATATGAACAACCGCCGATATGAGAAAGTGGCATCACATTTTTCAAATTAATGTAAATTGGGACAATTACAATTGTGCTTATACGTTAAAAAAATAAAATAAAAATAAGAAATAAAATAATAAACCAAGAATAAACTTTGAACAAGAATAATATTAAAGTGGAGGGGTGTAAAGGCCTGGTGGTTCTTCTAGTTATATAACGGACTTTAACAGATTGACTTTCATCTGTTAAAAGTCATATGCATTGTAAGAACAGCATCAGACCTTCAAATTCCCAGCCACTATATATTAACATTTGTTCGTATTAAATATTGTTTGACTATAATATGCAGTTCCACAATAAGAGAATAACTACTTACATTAAGAGAATAACATGTGTCGATGCCATTGATAAAGAACAAACTTAAAAAAAATCCATCCCAGAATTCAATACTAAAGTCATTAAGCATTTGGCAAGACTGAAGAACCTTAATTTTATCGAACAAGATCGTGTCAAACTCTGGACAGAAAAGACATTTAACAGGTAATTAACTTTGAACAATTATAAAGTTCTCTTGTTAACATATAACAATGAGAAATTTGTATCTTGTTAGTTTAATATTGGAGATAAAAATGTGCACACTTTCCATATTTTCCAGAAAATGCAATTTGAAAAGATTGCAACGCATACGCGTTCTTTTTATAGATATTCGATTTAGTTTATCAAAGTGCATAGCGCACTGTCTCCGTATTTTCCCAAAATTCTAAGAGATAGTTTCATTGTTGGTTACAAGCTTTGCATTATGAAAACTCTATATTTGGTTACATCCCTTATGAGCCAAAAAGCATTGCGACCGCCACTGTGTTAAACCATCATTATTTCGCGCCTTTATCAATTCCTCATGTATGCATACTTCAATGATTTAATAACTGAAACATCCGGAAGTTGCTTTTGACAAGAATAGTCTTCCGAAATCACAACTATATAATCTCGTGTCCCCCCTTTCTTCCTCACCTTTTGTTACAGGATCACCCCGGTTTGGCCAAGCACGCCCTTGTCAATCTAGACACGAAGTCTGTCGGTTATATTAGGGATTATGTCCAAATATAAATGACCTGTACTTTACCTTTCTGTGCATTCTAGGATGAGTCTATAGACAAGCTCAGACGGTAATTCCGGAACTCCTTTTGACATTCTCAAGACATATTTGGACAATAGAAAGAAGATACATAATAAAATTCAGTTTTTTTTCTTCTTCAGAGAATAAGTATTTATTTATACGTTGTGTGGATTCATCATTTCTTCACTGCAGCATTGCAAGAAAAAAGGATCCCTTTACACGCCCATTTGAGGCTTATTGGGAATATGGTGTTAGGTTCATATTTTCTTGACCATCGGCACACTAGGGGTGATATGGTCAGCATCACGCCGGCAGCCTTAACCTTCCCAGAGTTGCTCTGGTACCCAATTCATGAGGCTAGGCCTACCCCGGAGCCGTTTGCGGTCTAAAAAAATCGTACCTCAACTGGGGATCGAACCACGGACCACACACTAACCACTGCGCTACCGCGGCTCCGTATTGCAAAAAGCTTGTATAAAAAGTACATGCTGCAGCAGTGGTTTTTTTTTGGCAATTTGTTTTACGTGTTGCAGTTGCAGCCCCAAAGTAGTTATTTGGATAATTTGGCATTATTGTCTTCCATAACTTATATAAAAATTATCAGGGTTAATGTCTTTTCTTTGTTTTGTTGTTTTTCTCTCCGTGGTTTTGCAAGTGAAATACCTTTATGCCCATGGGTGTTTTCTGGTTTTTACCTTATATCTTCAATACCTAAGGTGCATTCTACTGATAAAGAGACGGACAAGTGAGGTGAAGGTATCTGATTAAGTGTTACGTCACTGAGAGAAATCTTAAGACTCCGAGAAAACAAGCCACCATTACAAACACGGGAACACGATTCCAGCGTAAAACGTGGATTGTTTTCTCAGGGTCTAGAAGAGTATATCAGAGATCAGGGTTTCCCAACTTCGTTGCCAAGCTAGAATCCTTAAATAATTTCCCATAATCAGCGTAACCCCAACGAAGCTATTATGGTGCCGCTAAATGTGAAGATTATATTATATATATAATGTTGTTATAAAAATTTTTAAGCCTTTTTTTCATTTGTTTGTTAGTTTTATTTTTGTAATTTTTTTTAATTTTGTAATTTAAAAAAAAAAAAACAGACCTAGCCTATAGGTCATATATTTTGACATGCGCCCAAATATATAACCAACTAGGTTAAACGGTCCTCGCCTCGCGTAAACAAGGCAAAATGTTATTTAAAAAAAATGATTATTTTAACATCTTCATAAACAGGAACAATTTCAGTTTTCTAACAAACTGTCCATATTTTTTGCACACAACATGTGATTCAAAACTCTCTATACATAGGGAAAATGATCACTTTATTCACAAAACATGCTCTGGATGGATGGAAAACACACAGGGGTGCGTCTTTCTCACTCGTGGTGAACTCGCGTTAACACATCTGGTCTTATGCACGTAATTGCATTTCGAATGCGTTCCATTAGATGATTCATGTGTCATACCTATTACTGGTGCACCGTGGTTTAGTGCTGCAACAAGTAAATATCGAGTGGCCTGAGGTCTGAGGACCTTGGGGTCCACTCCATGGGAACACTGCAATCAAGAGAAACATCCCCTATGTATGGAGACTTTTGAATCACTGTGTATACAGTATTACAGTTTTTGTCAAGATATTTAAAAAAAAAATTCAAACAATGTCTCCGACCGTTAAAACCAATAATGTCTCAAAATGTGCTGTATTAAAGAGAAAGAAGCAAACCGCAGCAGATGAAAAGCAATAGGTAAAAAACAATGTCAACGCATAATTAATGATAAACGAAGTAAGAAAAAAAGAAGAAGCAGAAGAAAAAGAGAATTGTGAGTTTTATTTGACTATCCAGTATCAAGTACGCACATATTTTCATTTAAAACTTCTTCATGTGACACAATAGAAATATGTACTGATTCATGTGATATGCTGTTGTGGCATCTCTTGTATATTTATCTTTTCAGCATTACTATTACTGAGATGGTCATCTATCACTTTCATTTAAATAATTAATAAAGGTTTTACTGATTATACAATCGTTTTCTAAAGTTTAATTTATTATATGCGTATGAAATTTATTGATACGATGCGAAACATACGTAGACACAATCAACTTATTATAACCCTAAACAAGAATGATATTTATAATTTTTTTGTTTTAATGCTTATTTCTTCAACGATTTTTCTCGGAACCCCAGACGATGAACTGCGGAGCCTTAGGACTCTTCGGAACCCTGATTGAGAAACACTGGTACAGATCATTCCATCTATTTATCGTTTCAAGCTGTGTCAGGCACTCAAAGTTTGTCTGGAACTGTGGGCAAAAGTTTCCATTTACACTTAGAAAAAAAAAGTACAACATCTCGGAACGTAGTATAATCACTGGTATTTATTTTATGTGAGGCTGGGAGAGAAAGTGGAGTGGTGCGCGGATAGCGATAGAGACTGAAACTACAACTGTTTGAGTTTGAGAAGGAACAAACGAACAAACAAACGGACGAATGAACGAATGGCGAACAAACGAAAAAGTTATTTTGTCAGGGTCTTTCTAAATTTTTACCCTGCATTAAATTAATACACAGCGGATTGATCTACCGCTTGCTTGTCACATTGATCACAGAAACAACAATTAAAAGTCTGTTGTACCAATATACGCCGCTAGGTGTGACGGAACAATGGACGATTTCTTGTTGCCCTAATGACGCCGCAAGGTGTTATGGCCGAAGACTGCTTAGTCGGTCGGCGGTCAAAGGAATAATAATAATAATAATAATAATTAAATTAATACAATTCTCAAAGTGTTTTCAAATTTAAGAATTCTTAATTTCAATAATCAGCAGCCAATATTATCATCGCACTCAGTAAATGGGCGCACATACGTATATACACAAGTGCATACATTCACACAGTGATAGGGAGAGATAGAGAGAGGGAGAGAGATTGAGAGAAAAAAAAGAGAGAGAGAGAGAGAGAGAGAGAGAGAGAGAAAGAGAGAGAGAGAGAGAGAGAGAGAGAGAGAGAGAGAGAGCAAGCAATAACGATACTACATACCTAACCCTTTGAACCCGCAGTCCCGGTATTTCGGTTTCTTCAGCAATTCCTAATCCCCGCAGTCCCGGTCAGTTTACATCATAGGATTTTCACATGTACCTGAATTCCCATAAACGGGCTATAAAGCTGCGCTACTGTTGGGTGGTGATTAGTACCAGACAGGACGGGCTAGATAGTAATTGTGACGTATAATGGAAATACAGCCTACACTATCCGACAGCCTTTGCTTTCCCGTTAGCGTCCTAAGATTCGCTAACAAAGTCACGCATTTCTCTGCCTGTCTGACTCACCTTCAATCCACGCCTCTTTTTACTTGACCATAACAAACGAGTTTGTTTACCAACTTTTGCAACCTGTCATTTATAGCAGGAGGCGAACCACGTTCGTTTACCCAAGTTTCTTGCGCGAGCTGACCTGTCAATATTACGATAACTGACAGACCGCACGTGGGACACACGTGGAACAGTTACCGACCCTTTGATGTTTATACACTCAGGGGGAGATAACGCTTTCGATTAGCATTTCATCTCGAGATGCGAGCGATTTTGAAAGAAACCCCGTTATCGTAACGATGGCCTTTGATGTTGGTCAAGCAGAGCTCGGCGAAAGAAACGGTGGCGGGCTCAGAAGACTTTTCATCTGGTCCACAGTTTATCAATTTTTATAGTTTGCACGTTAATGCGAAATTTACACTATTAGGGATCAGAAAGCCAATGAATATATATAAACAGTGGTTCCTTAAAACTCACTAATCAGTTGTTGCTCAGAATTTTGGATAATCTAAGCAAGTTATTCTAGAACCATTGTGGGAGTGTGTTAATAGCATCTCGTGGGGATTGTTTCATTTCTGATTCGTGACCTGACAGAGCGGCCATATCAGTTAGGAATCAGCAACTGGTACAGACAGATACCTTCACATACCTAGGAAGCATAGTAACACCAGACGGCGGGGCAGACAAAGACATCAACATCAGAATGAATAAGGCAAGAACAGCCTTCTTTAGCCTAAACAGCATCTGGAAGTCCTCCCAATACAGCACAAGCACAAAATTAAGATTATATCAGAGCTGTGTGCTTTCTGTGCTTCTCTATGGTGCGAAATGCTGGAGAGTTACAGAGAAGGAAATGTCGAAATTGTCCTCTTTTCACACGACATGCCTAAAAAAATTCACCGAATCTTTTGGCAGAATACCATCACCAACCAAGATCTGCTTACTCGTAGCAAGCAAGAGGACATGCACACCATCATAGCTGGCAGACGCTGGAGCTGGGTTGGTCATGTCCTCAGAAGAAACCCCGATGCCATCACAAGAACAGCTATGATTTGGACCCCTGAAGGAAAACGAAAGAGAGGCCGACCAAAAACAACCTGGCGGAGGACTGTGGAGGCTGAGATGCAAAGAATGAACCAGAGTTGGGGCACTGTACGAAGGATGGCCACCGATCGAGCAAAGTGGAATCAATTTGTTGTTGCCCTACAAGACGCCACTAGGCGTGATGGCCACAGACTGCTTTGACGGTCGGTGGTTAAGGATCGAAGAAGAAGAAGAGCGGCCAGCGGTTTTTCTCTATTATTGTCTCCAGTTACTGATTGGATTTATGTTGCCTTCTTCGTGGCTTACGAGTCCCCAAGTTCAGTTATGAACAGGACTGGCTAAAAGACAAATAAACATTTAACTATTAAGTTTAACTGGACTATCAATACCCATATATTTTTGTCCAATTTATCAACCCACGGGAGTGGTATATGAAATAATACCTTGTATCAATACCTGACTTTTGACAGTCGCAGCACCGGATTTATCCAGAAAGTTGCGCTGTTGAAAATCGGCACTCATCACAGAGCCAGCCGATAGGATTTGCCAATCAATCAATACCATCATCAGTAACAAAATACTTTTGCAACAAGCTGTGTCCAAATACTTTAAGTATTTTGTTTTCCATTCTTTGCTGTGAACACAAGATCTCGATTTTTTCTACATTTAATTATTCGACGTGACATTATTGATTCGGGAGTACACCACCAAACTTGGCGTCCACCTTATAAAATTATCGTCAAGGCTGGACTGGGGCCAGATTTGGCACTGAACACTGACATTATCAATATCGATAAATATATTCAGGATAACTGTATATCCCAGGAAATATCACCAAGATTGGGTCAGGAGCGAGAGCGTGGCCACGTATGACAGAGAGAGAGAGAGAGAGATTGAATATTTTCGTGTTACGGTAGCTTGTACCAAACTGGTTATTTTGCTTTTAAAAATTTTTTACTTTACGGAGTAGCACGTATTAGGAACTTTGTTTTTCTTTACTGTCTATACTGTAACCTAGTGCAAAACTGTTAAACTTTTGGGGTTATTAACTTGTTGGATTATTATCTTCTCAACGAGGGGAGGGCACAGGTTTTCTGTTATTTTATATATATATATATATATATATATATATATATATATATATATATATATATATATATATATATATATATATATATGAAATTCTTATGTATTTGATCTTTCTCTTTTAGATATTCGAGGTCGTAAAGTTTAATGATAATAAACAATAACAAAACTAAACTTTGTGTGTTGGTCTGACCCATACCCATTTAACCATAGTTTTTCACGTTTGTGTGTCTTGTTGTCACATAGCTGTGTGTGAGTGCTTAGGTAAACTTTTATTTCTAAATGTAGGGAGTTGCAAGATTGTCTTATACTAAATTATTGTCGTACAGATAGGCTGGACTAGAGAAACTGCTCAGTCCAGAGACAGATCTTCTCCTTACACTATCCACACGTGAAACTCTATTTTCTTACACCTTTACTTCTCACGTACTTATCTTACTTACTTAGTCGTTCCCCTTCTACCGTGAGGTGTAGATGTTTGGAAGAGAGAGCGCCAGACTATCCTATCGGCTGTCTTCCTCCTGGCCTGGTTCCATTCTAGTCCTCGGTCCTTCAAAGATTGTCTAATGTTGTCCTCCCAGCGGACTCTGGGTCGTCCTGGGGGTCTGGATCCCTGGCTCTTTGTTTCCGATGCTTGTCATGGTAGCCGATTGTTACCGTCATTTTTGACGGTTCCAGAAGATGTAAATCTATTTAATACTTTTGATAATCGAAGGTACAGAACTGTATGTTAACTCCCTGACACAGGTTGATTAGGGGTTACCTTCCCTGTGTTTATTCTTTCTTAAGACGGGATAGTTAGCTGTTCTCAAATTCATTCTGTCTACGCATGCGCTAGTTTTTAGCGCGAACCGACAAGACTTCCGTCTGGGAGTGATGAGCTGGTTTTTGCCGGACGAAGATGTCCGTTGTTTCTTCTCTGCATTATCTGGGGAAAAGATAGTCATGTGATGTTAGTGATTTTCCCCAGAGTTATTATGTTCGTCTAAAATGACGACAGGTGTTATTTGTGTATTTCTTGGAATTCTGTCCAAGGTAAAATAACTTAATTATTATGCAAAGTTTGCAGAGCATTTTGTATGAACCTGTGAGTAGCGCTCACAGTTCTTGTGATCCAGAATCCATTATGTGTGCTTGACGTAGCCAATTAGGTCTATTCGTTGAAGTACTTTACAGAAGCACAATGAACGTACATTGATATGAAACCCGCAGGATGGCGGTACGTTTCAACATGGAAGATAATACATGCCTATGAAAATTATACAGTTGTTTATCAACCATTATAAGGCCCGTCATTACGGCCTATAACTTTGAGTAGAAGAAGAAGTGCCTGGCAGGTGAAGCCACATGAAGTCTTGACTTTATTAACAAGTTCACAGACTTCTATATTAAGCAACTATATTTGTTAAAGGACTACCTGACGCGTTCAGTCAGGGGCTCTGAGCTACAGTAGGAAAAGAATGTGTTGTGAAGCCAGCGTTATTAGCATCATACCTACGAGCTATACAAAACTGATGATGTTCGATGTTCCTATTTATTACCACATATGAACAGTTGTTAAAGGACAGACCATTGTTGATAACGCCCTTATAGATGAGTGGTTCAAGCTTTATAATGCCAGATGTTTTGCCAATCATTACCAATATATATGATGTCCTTGATTCTCGTCCTCTTGACTGTAACTGTTGATGTCACTGTGTCTCGTAAATAAATGGTTGAAAGTTCCAGCAGTTTCTACAATTACTGACGACTGCATGTGAGTGAGTGGGTGCCTTGTTTACTAACTAAAGAACCTAAACGCATTCGTGTCTCTACACACCCACATCACTTGTCAACCACACAAACTTCGAGTACCTCACATACAAGAAATGTCTGATGTTCGGATGTCAACATGACACCCTGTTAGCGCCTCAACGCCTGGTGAGCTATTCATGCATAACAAAGCTGTTTGGCCCAGGTCGGACAGACTACACAAGCACAGAAACATACGGTAACACCGTTCAGGAACATTGGAGTAGATCGTAAGGTCTGCAACAGTGAAGGGGCGAATTATCTACATCCATTCCAACAGTACACAGTAAAGGTATTATTACGTTCCTACATAAAAAAGTTAGTTGCTTATCCTTTACAGGACGTGGCAATCAACCCCAGCTTTTATTGGCTGTTTGTGATTTTTCTAGGCAATTTTTTCATTCAGTAGTTTGCCATTGCTTTCTGAACGGTACGGCGCTTATACCATTGTTAAAAATCCACACAAAGCGATCTGCTACCAAACCGCCTGCAGCAGGTTTCGAACCTGGTATATCTGGATTATGAAACTGCGTTCATATCCATTAGGCCACAGACGTTCCTACATAACCTAACGTAAATCCCACTTTAACATTTGTGGTGGCCGTAAATATACGGTAACACCGATCTTCTCCCATTCTGCAGACATGCCCAAACTATCTTAGTTGGGACTGTTCTACTTGGGTCTGCAAGGGGTGGGATTTTAGGCCTTGACGTATCGTCTGGTTTTGGACCATTTCTCTTCTTGTTACTTCAACCACCGTCCTCAGATACCTCATTTCTGAGGTTTGGATCTGGCTTTTCTTGGTTGTAGTCATTACCCATGACTCGCATCCATATGTCAAGACAGGGACATAATAATAATAATAAATTCTTTAAGCACCAAACACGGCGCATAAGGCAGAAACCAGTGCTCTCCAGGTTGTACGTTGTGACGCCACTCCTCTTAGCTCTTGCACATTGTTTAATCCCTACGATCTTCCTTCTCTTAATATTGTTCTTCTGAGTGTTTCTTTTGGTCTTTCTTTTTTCCTCTTACCCTCAGGAACCCAAGTGAGTGCCTGCAATGGTATTCTGTTGTTTTGCATTCGTAGGACATGACCGATATATGACCATCGTCTTTTCCTTATATAGTTGGAGACATATTTCTGCCTAGAGTCTTCTCTTATTTGTCGATTAGTCTTGAATTCTTTCCAACTGATGTTCATGAGTTTTCTAAGACATTTGTTCTCGAATGTATTCAGCTTGTTCTCCAATGATTTTGTTATTTTCCAACTCTCACAGCCGTATGTAACACTGAGATAACATTTGAATTAAACAGACGAAGCTTGGTATGTATATTCAATGATCGTAATTTCCAAATGTTAGATAATCTATTGAAGGCGCTAGCTGCCAAAGCAATTCTAGTATGAATTTCTCTTGTTGTGTCACCATCCTGAGTCATTTTACTGCCTAAATAATTGAAACTTTCAACTTTTTGTAGTTTTTCCCCGTTCAGGATGATATTAAAGGTCTCGTTAGAAAAGTTCATAACTTTAGTTTCAGAGGCATTTATTTGGAGACCTATTTTAACCGAAAGATGACACAATTTATTTACTGCTTCTTGGGATTGTCTGGGTGTTGAACTTAAGAATGCTAAATCATCTGCGAAATCCAGGTCCCCCAGGAATTTTCCATTTGTCCATTTTATACCCAATTGTTCATTGTGGGTATAGTTTCTCATAACCCAATCAATAGCTATTCCAAAAAGTAGTGGTGACATAATACAGCCTTGTTTCACCCCTGTTTCTACTGTAAACCATTCTGTATTCCCTTTATTTGTTCTAACACAACATCTTGCATTGTCATATAGCGCTTTGATTATATTCACATATTTTGTTGGAAAACCATAGATTGTAAGTATCTTCCACAATGATGGGCGGTGTAGACTATCAAAGACTTTTTGAAAATCAACGAAGGTAATAATAAGTGGGACATAGGTGGAGCGATATACGGCCATCTTCGTTTTCTTACCAACCTCTCTCTTGCTGAGGAATTCTCGATTTATGGCCTGAAAAAGTCTCCCAGCTGCTGCTTTTCGAGTGGCCAACTCTTCTTTGATGCATCCCTTTCGGTCTGTAATAGCCTCGAGGTAGTTAAAGTGGTCGACCTGCTCCAGGACCTGTTCTCCCAGCTTAATCTGATGTCTTCTTTCTTCTCATGATATCAACATAGACTTTGTTTTAGAGCTGCTTTTGACCATCCCTCTTTTCTCCAGCTCTTCCTTCCAGACTTGCAGGTTGGATTGGAGATGTGCCTCTGATTTAGCAATCTAGGCAACATCATCAGCAAATGCCAGCTCTGAAATACAGACCTGTCTCATCTTCCAGTACCCCACTGAGCACTTTATTGTTCTCTCCTTACATGCCTTGATTACATCGTCCATGAGGAGTATGGAAAGATAAGGTGACAGGATATCACCTTGTCTTACATCAGTGGTGGTCCTGAACTCTTCTGACTTATGGTTTGCTGTCCTCAAATCATTTCTGCAAGACTTGTAGAAGCTCTGTATAGCATGAATCAGAGGTGCTGGAATGTTCTTCATTGCCAAACAGTCCCAAAGTTTGCTCCAGGGGACCCTGTTAAACGCCTTTTCCAGATCTATGAAACAAAGATAGATCTCACTCTTATACTCAAGGGCCTTTTCACTCAGCTGTCTAAGTGTGAAGATAAGGTCTTGAGTACTTCGGTTTGCTCGGAATCCGCACTGGACCTCATCCAATTGTGGCTCAGCTATGCGTCGGAGTCTCTGCTCTGGGATTCTAGAGTAGATTTTACCAGGGACACTGAGAAGGGATATGCCTCTATAGTTTCCACATTGTCGATTATCTCCCTTTTTTGAAAATTGGTGTTATAATGGCAATCTCTCAATCCTTTGGTATGGTCTTGTTGCACTACGCTGCCTGTAGGACCCTTTAGAGTAATAGGTTGCCTGATGCTCCCATGTACTTAACCATTTCTGGTTTTATACCATCATGCCCTGCTGCTTTGCCCATCTTGATTTTCTCCAGCGCTGCCTTCAGTTCTTCCATCTTTATGTCATCTTCACCATCATTGGTTTTCTCTTCTGTGCTAGTGGTTATCATTTCTGATGCTTCACCATGCTCACCATCCAGGAGTTCTGAGAAATATTCTTTCCATCTTTCCATTACTTCTTTCGGGGCAGTAAGCAATTTGCCTTGCTTGTTCTTTATAAATTTGAGAGGGCATTGTTTTTCCTTCGTCGTGTTCTTTAGGGTCTTACAGAACAATTTCTGGTTTTCTTGCGCATCTTTTTCTAGCTTTTCTCCAAATTCTTCCCAGGACTTCTGTTTTGCTGCTAGCACCTTGTTCTTTGCTTCTGTTCTGAGTGTCACATATTCTCTATATTTCTCCATTTCTCCTGTTGTATTTTTAGCTCCTAAGTATTGTTTCCATGCCATTTTCTTCTCTCTTATTTTCTCTTTGACTTCCTCTGTCCACCAAGGTGTCCTCTTTCTCTTGTTCCCAAGTCGGACTTCACCACATGCTTCTGCAGCAGCTGTCTTTATGATGTCATTGAATTTAGGCCAGAGGGTTTCTGTGACGGATCGGATGATAATTAAGCTGTCCCTTAATTGACGGTTGATAATGGAGTACCCTTGAATATCATCGGGGCCCTTGAATTTTGTTTTAAATTATCGCAACGTGTTTTCCACGAGGAAACTCCACGCGTGCTAATTAGTATGCCCTATTCCACGTGGATTTTCACCACGTAAACAGCTATCATACAAGGAGGCAGGAGATTCGCTTTGTATTAAGTTTAGTTTAGTCACGCCTATGGTCTTACCTCTAGAGTGATTAAAATCAGCTTCTTCTCTACCCCTTTTCTGTCATCCCATCAAGTAGGCGTTGCCAGAGTTCATCGGGCAAGCAGTACATCAAAGACTGTTGTAAGTCACAGAAGAACGTAGCAGTGTTTCTCACCTCTGGTTGACACGTAACGCGAAGTGGTCTAAGAGAGTTGGTAATCTCTGCCGGACTAGACAAACGGGAAAATCGAGAAGCTTTAACCAGCGGCACGAAACGAAGGGAGTTCCCTAGAATCAAATAAGGCGAGAAACTTAACGGGTGGCTATTACTTTCCATTTCTTTAACTATATATTGGCATCGCTGAAAACTGCAGTTATCATTCATGGTCAGAGAGTTGAAGCAGTACTTAGCTTATATGAGAATCTTACAAGATTTCTTTTGAAGTCTTCTATATTGGAAGTCTGAATTCAATTCTATTGTGCTGCGTTAAAATATTAGTCTTGAGTGATACAATGGTTTAGATTCTTCATTTCTATCTCATTGGATTTTTGTGTTAATTTAAACCTATGTAAATAAACATATAGCAAAGTTTCCAGATGTAAATCAGAAGATGTAACTATCCGTTATTTCCCGAGATAATAGATATGTAACATAATTTTAAACGCTAGGCGATCGTAATTGTTTATAACCATATTTCTATTTCACCTCGTGTAAATTTTGAGTAATAAACTGTCCATACCTAGTGTTAAAAACCAAACGATACATTAGCTAGTCACTCGTATAGTTCTTTTAATATAAATAATTAAATACCAGGGTGATTTTTTACAGGTCTTACCTAAAAACGCGGGTGTTAGATTTCATTACAGTATATTACCTGTTATCCATCTTCTTTTTTATACAGGTGGTCATACCTTTTGCGATCCAGCGGTTTTTATGTATATATATATATATATATATATATATATATATATATATATATATATATATATAAATATATGACTAAATATATATATATATATATATATATATATATATATATATATATATATATATATATATATATATATACGAGGGGCGTTCCGAAAGTAATGCACCACATCGTTTTTCTCAGCTAATAATGAAGATAGAAGCATGAAATTTTGCACACTTCAAATATGGCATGTGCCAATTGTGTGCACCAAATTGCATTGCAACCGGCCAAATAATACGGCTGCCCTAAACCGTTGTAATGGAGCGTGTTAGCAACTTGCGTTATAAGCAGCGAATTGTGATAGAATTTCTCGTTGCAGAGAAGGAAACTGTTGTGAACATTCACAAGCGTCTATGTGATGTGTATGGAAGTTTTGCAGTCGACAGGAGTACAGTCAGTCGCTGGGTTCAGAGAATCAAAGAATCAGGAAGTGGAGATACGGAGCTGCTTGATCGGCCGCGCTGTGAACGTCCTGCCACAGCCATCAACGCAGAAAAGTTGAAATGCGCTGAGGGCATTATTCTTACTGATAGGCGAATCACTACTCAACAATTGGCCTTACAGCTGTCAGTCAGCATTGGTAGTGCAAATGCAGTTATAAAAACTCTCGGATTTTCTAAGGTTTGCGCAAGATGGGTTCTTCGAAGTCTCACAAATGACCACCGATTGCAAAGGAAAGCAATTTCTTCTGAATTGTTGGAGCGTTTCAATGCTGATGGAGAGAACTTTTTGGCTAAGATCGTTACAGGTGACGAAACCTGGGCACATCATTTTGAACCTGAGACAAAAAGACAGTCAAAGGAGTGGCATCATCCGCAATCACCACGAAGAAAGAAATTCAGGACAATTCCTTCAGCTGGAAAGGTCATGATCACTGTCTTTTGGGACATTGAAGGTGTGATTCTTGTGGACGTTATGCCAAGAGGAGAGACAATCAATTCGCAAGTTTACATTAAGACATTGAAAAAACTCAATCAACGTTTTCGCAGAGTTCGGCCGCAGAAGAATCCAGCAGACCTGCTTCTCCTTCACGACAATGCGCGACCTCACACAAGTCTGGCAACACGGGAAGCAATCACCAAATTGGGTTGGACTGTACTACCCCATCCACCCTATAGTCCTGATTTGGCACCCTCTGATTTTCATCTATTTGGTCCACTTAAAGATGCACTCCGTGGGACAAGGTTTGAAGATGATGAAGGGGTGATTCATGCAGCGAAGAAATGGCTACATGATCAAGACAAAATCTGGTACGGGCTAGGAATACATGCACTTGTTTCGCGCTAGCATAAAGCCGTACAAGTTGATGTGGATTATGTTGAATAATACCGATGTTTACATGACACATCCATGTATATTGTGTATAAATTTCATGCTTTTTGAATAAACAGCTCCTGAGAAAAACGATGTGGTGCATTACTTTTTGAACGCCCCTCGTATATATATAGAGAGAGAGAGTCATGTTCAGATGGCTTTTGGCATCCCAAAATATATGTTCCTAACATAGTAACATTGACTATAACAAAATCTGATGTTGGAGACACTTATAGGTCCTTCGCAAAAACCAGTAGAGCAGTTAAATAACCAAACCCACGTCAATGCTAAATTGTGTAAAGTTTAACTGGAGCGGGACACTGCCAGATATATTATATTAAAATCATATAAAGTTCCCTAGCCGGATGAGGCAGAACTTACTGCACGAATTTATTTAAATTAAACCCAGATGACAGTAAACATTGTTTCCTACCACCCACTTCTAGAGAGAACATTTACAGAAAATTCTTTCCAAGAACAGCCTGGAAAAAAACATTCTGCTGTTTGAGATATTTCCCAGTCATTACGACAGAATCCTAGAAAAACAAACTTATTCCCAATTAAATGTCTGCAGTCCGACGAAAAATATCCGCCAGGAAAAATATAAATCACCACCCCATTTCAGCGAAATCTCCGAGAAAATAGCAGTGGCCTAGAAGGAGTCTTTCTGGGGCTGAACTGGAATAACAGGACATCAATTAGTTCTAAAGACACTGTGATTTTTTTATTAAAAAATGCTAAGGATGTATGCAGCCGACAGAGGGGGCAAGTTTGGAAAGAACGTGAGCTCACTGTATGAATGCTGAGAGTGGAAAAACGGAACGAAAGAATTTAGTTTCTTAAGTTTACTACTAATATAACACCTTCTTTTATCTATCTCTCACTAATTCCGAAGGCCCACGGGACATTTAAACTAAGAACATACCGGTTACCCGGCCCGACTACCCCCACTCCCATTGTCAATCATTTGTTTGATCTGTTGGGTAAACAAACCTTGGGTGGGATCCTGTTCCTAGTTTTTCCATGTTCCAGAGGGAGGGTCTATGAGAATATATATTGTTTATTTATTTTCCCTTTATGTAACTATAATTTCACCTGATGACATAATAACGATGTATTAACTGTTGTAATCTATTTTTTTTTTCTAAAGATATAATACATTTTTATAAACCTTAAGCTATTGGTGTCGGTCAAAACCCTCCCCTGATATATATTTATCTGTGAACCCATAGTTTACCTGTTCGTTTCTACGTATGTACGTATTTGTCACGTAGGGTTTATATTCATTTAATTTCCTACATCTTCTTCCTATTCGTTCACCCAAAATTCTCTCTTTTATTATCTCTGTATTTCATTTTTCCCGTATATTTTTCATCCATTCGTTTTGCGAATATTATTTTCATATAATTCGCAAACTTTACCTGTTTCTTTCTCAAAACTGAGAATCGCGCTAGGACGATATTACGTAGATGTCAGGGCTGCAGGGCGTCAGAAGGCGTGATAAGTCGGTTCGCTGAACATAGGACGTAGCAAATCGTCTACATTCTCACCGAGCGCGCGAGCTTCTTCTCGGCATTAGTCCCGGTGAGGTGTGATACTTTACATCTGCACCGGTCAGTATCCAGACATTTGTCTGGAAAATCCCAAACTGACACGACGCTCACGGTGGGCCATGGTCAGCTGTAGCGTGAAAACTGCCCTGCAATGGAGTCAGGCTGTCTGGGATTTGAAACTGACACGCGTACATCGTGGTCAGTAGGTGACAGTTACGACACGCGTTAAGCGGACGTAAATGTTGGGAGTAGGGGAGATAATTTCGCTTGGCGAAGTAAGTTTGGGCCCTTTGTCTGATTTTAAGATATTGGCCAAGTTTGAAACTTTAATTTCATTCTCGCTCATAGACTCACAGTGATAGGTTGCTCGTAAACAGAATAGCTGTTAGCGAAGATCTCAGTTTGTTTCGGCAATTTGTCGAACTTCTAGACTTCCAGAAATATTTTCAGCATTTTTATTCTTAAGTTGTGCGACTACCTGTAATTCTGTGGTTGAGGTAATTAATATGATAGATATATAGATTTTGTGAGTGTTAAAGTGTTAAATCGCTTAATTCATTTTAATCTATTTCTTTAGCGCAGAAGAGAAATAAAGTGGTAGGCTATTATATTTTCTAGGGAAGCATTCAGTGGAAAGCAGAATAAAATTAAAATTTCTAGCTTATAACGGCAATTGTAGCTATTTATAAATTTAATTTAACTGCTAATACTCAGTCGAGTGTATTTTTCTAAACTAACGTATAAACTCTAGAATCCAGCCTCATGAATGGTGACGGAATACGCACGTGTTCTTAATTTATGAGGATTGCTGATTTTTAAATATAACTTACGTCACGGGAAGTTTAAATGATAAGCAAAGCTCTCTGCTTGCAAGTTTAAATGTAAGTTTTAACCAGTACAGATTCTGTTTATTATATTATATGTGTTATTTTTCCTCCACACAGTGAAAGTTTTGGGGTGACCCTAACTTTACCAGCACCTAGTAGTAGTTTCCATACTTGTGAAGAAATAGACAGTCCTTATTTTGAACCACGTGGGTTTTCTCAAGTAACACTGATCTGACGGTGCAAGTTAGACAGAAATACTAATATCCCTATAACGGGTTTTCAAAGACTGTAATGATAAATACTGGACCTTGGAGCCAGCACTTAATTTCTTCTAGAAACTCTATATAATTTGCTGCCTGGTGGCGTGAATATTAACAATCATTTCCCGACTAGATTATATCTTGTGGACAAATCTGTGGTGTGACTAAAGTGAATCCTATACTGAGGGAAGGCACCGACCTGACATTCATCATTTTTTTAGAAACCTACGCTATTGACACTGTGCTCTGCTAACTCCCGCGCCTGGAATAATTGTTAGGTGACTTAATCAGACATTTGAACAAATTTGCATACCCAAGTAGTCGTTCCCGGAGACTCCAAGTTAAATACGTCTTTTGGAACTGGGGACTTCTTGGCAGAAGACTGCATTTTTTGAGTCTGTGTGAAAATCTAAAATCAATGTGTTCCAAGAGGCAGCAAGCAAAGTCGTGAGTACAAGTATGAGAAGCCATGGCGGAATGAATGAGTGTACGCTGGTTTGAGTGATATTTTTCACTATTTTATCTTTGACACCCTGTTGCTGTCCTAATTTTTTTTTTCAATCTGCATAATTTGTTGCTAAGGCTAGAGTTCTTGTGTTTTGTCTTAGGTTAAATCAGATTTTTTTCAAACTCTGTGCATATAATTACGAGATAAAACAAAGACAACTCTTAGACTCAAACCCTATGTATCTGTGACTCGGGCGCCATCATCTGTTCTCTTAACGGGGCCGGGCTAAACCTAGAGTTAACACTATAACGGGGCTATCATCCTTGCAACATTTCCTTGATTTTTTATGACTATGTGTATATGTATTTTCCTTGATGTACTTTCTTTGATGTTGTGAGCCGATTTTTCCTGATAATAAAATCGCTCTTGAACTTAATAATCGTGTTTGGTCAGCTCGTTCTAGATAATATATATATCATTGTTATAGTTTTCCCACGTCTGTGTGTTTACCTGTCGTCACGTGTATGTGCGTGCCTGTGAGTGATAGAAATATACGTAATATGTATATTGGTGTAGTCTGTCTGACGCTGTAACAACTGTTGTAGAAGATAGGTGAGAGAGAGAAGAATTTTTTCGCTTTCAGAGACAGCCACTATATCAAATCTATCATCTCACGTGTGTGGAAATTCTATTACCTTTCACTAACTCTCACTGAGTCTATCACCTATTCAAACCTATTCAGAAGGGACCAAACCTAGTCTTAATTCTCCTATCGGAAATCTACGACAAATGGGGACTCGTTTCCGGTCTTTGAACTTAGAATAGGAAGACGAGTACGACAAACGTGGACTCGTCTATCTGGATTTTGTATTTAAGATTCTTATTCTGTAATAGAGTAAGAGTGTGATGTCTTGTGAGTTGTGTATCTTTTTTAAAAAATTACCCCCTAGACTAGCGATCTGTTTACGGGCGTGCTGACCACACAAACTAATAAGTTTTTTTTTTCCACAGCATCTTTGAATAATATACATTTTGGTTACAGGTTGATTTTGTCGGGATATATGTTAACTGCTGATTGTAATACTAAATGCTGGTAAAGTGGTGAGTGTATAACATTCACTGGGTACTGAGGCAGAACGGCGTTTGAACTAAGTTAAGGAGTGTGTTTCGGACTTTTTTGTCCAGATTAATTCCCTCCCTTACCCGATCTGACTTCAGGGGCGAACTTATAGTGGATTTTTAAAAATTAAGGGATTATTTTTCTCTTTAATTTTTGCAATATTCTTTTGCTTTTCCACTGTAGCAACTTAATTTTCAGTTGTAATCTTAACTACCATTTATTTGGCGTAGTCGTGTTTTGCATTGAGTGCTTTATTGCCGATAATAGCAGCGATAGTTAGATTTTATTTTGGAGGAGGTATCCCAGGGTTAAGGATATCATCTTTTGAATTTTTGGGTTTTTTTTTCTCGTAAGTGGTAGGAACCAGTGTATCCTTTTTCCTAATTTCGTTCTCCACTAGTCTCAGTCACTGACATAATATGGCCGAGAGGGCAAAGCCTAGCAACGACTAACTTTAAGCGAGCTCGCACAAAGCACGCTAACCGATACAGGAAAGTCGCGGAAGAGAGAGAACTGGAAGCAGGAGAGAAAGTTTTGGTGTTACTCCCTACTGAGAACAACCAACTGAAGATCGGATGGCAAGGGCCGTTTACCGTCCTGAAAAAGATTTCTAAGGCTAACTACCAGATCTCTATTGAAGGAAAGGAGAAGGTTTTCCATTTAAATCTCTTAAAGAGATACTTGGAAAAACCAGTGCCAACCTCCGACCATCTCCTGACGATCGCCAAAACTGACGAAGATGATGATAGTGGCAGGGATATTCCACCGCTATCACAGGAAATCTTTCAAAAATGTCAGAAGCGGCGACGCTCTTTCAAGCGCGCATGGGAGACATTCCGGGGGAAGGAAACTTTGAGGAGTGGACTTGAGTAGGAATTGGACAGAGATGGAGGGGGAAGATGAGAGGGAAGAGGACAGACACCCCGAAGCTACGGTTATAGGAAATTAAACTCCATAACGTAGACATGGAGTGCTTCCATATCTTAAAGGGGGGAGGCTCTGTCACGTAGGGTTTATATTCATTTAATTTCCTACATCTTCTTCCTATTCGTTCACCCAAAATTCTCTCTTTTATTATCTCTGTATTTCATTTTTCCCGTATATTTTTCATCCATTCGTTTTGCGAATATTATTTTCATATAATTCGCAAACTTTACCTGTTTCTTTCTCAAAACTGAGAATCGCGCTAGGACGATATTACGTAGATGTCAGGGCTGCAGGGCGTCAGAAGGCGTGATAAGTCGGTTCGCTGAACATAGGACGTAGCAAATCGTCTACATTCTCACCGAGCGCGCGAGCTTCTTCTCGGCATTAGTCCCGGTGAGGTGTGATACTTTACATCTGCACCGGTCAGTATCCAGACATTTGTCTGGAAAATCCCAAACTGACACGGCGCTCACTTGGGCCATGGTCAGCTGTAGTGTGAAAACTGCCCTGCAATGGAGTCAGGCTGTCTGGGATTTGAAACTGACACGCGTACATCGTGGTCAGTAGGTGACAGTTACGACACGCGTTAAGCGGACGTAAATGTTGGGAGTAGGGGAGATAATTTCGCTTGGCGAAATAAGTTTGGGTCCTTTGTCTGATTTTAAGATATTGGCCAAGTTTGAAACTTTAATTTCATTCTCGCTCATAGACTCCACAGTAGATAGGTCGCTCGAAAACAGAATAGCTGTTAGCGAAGATCTCAGTTTGTTTCGGCAATTTGTCGAACTTCTAGACTTCCAGAAATATTTTCAGCATTTTTATTCTTAAGTTGTGCGACTACCTGTAATTCTGTGGTTGAGGTAATTAATATGATAGATATATAGATTTTGTGAGTGTTAAAGTGTTAAATCGCTTAATTCATTTTAATCTATTTCTTTAGCGCAGAAGAGAAATAAAGTGGTAGGCTATTATATTTTCTAGGGAAGCATTCAGTGGAAAGCAGAATAAAATTAAAATTTCTAGCTTATAACGGCAATTGTAGCTATTTATAAATTTAATTTAACTGCTAATACTCAGTCGAGTGTATTTTTCTAAACTAACGTATAAACTCTAGAATCCAGCCTCATGAATGGTGACGGAATACGCACGTGTTCTTAATTTATGAGGATTGCTGATTTTTAAATATAACTTACGTCACGGGAAGTTTAAATGATAAGCAAAGCTCTCTGCTTGCAAGTTTAAATGTAAGTTTTAACCAGTACAGATTCTGTTTATTATATTATATGTGTTATTTTTCCTCCACACAGTGAAAGTTTTGGGGTGACCCTAACTTTACCAGCACCTAGTAGTAGTTTCCATACTTGTGAAGAAATAGACAGTCCTTATTTTGAACCACGTGGGTTTTCTCAAGTAACACTGATCTGACGGTGCAAGTTAGACAGAAATACTAATATCCCTATAACGGGTTTTCAAAGACTGTAATGATAAATACTGGACCTTGGAGCCAGCACTTAATTTCTTCTAGAAACTCTATATAATTTGCTGCCTGGTGGCGTGAATATTAACAATCATTTCCCGACTAGATTATATCTTGTGGACAAATCTGTGGTGTGACTAAAGTGAATCCTATACTGAGGGAAGGCACCGACCTGACATTCATCATTTTTTTAGAAACCTACGCTATTGACACTGTGCTCTGCTAACTCCCGCGCCTGGAATAATTGTTAGGTGACTTAATCAGACATTTGAACAAATTTGCATACCCAAGTAGTCGTTCCCGGACACTCCAAGTTAAATACGTCTTTTGGAACTGGGGACTTCTTGGCAGAAGACTGCATTTTTTGAGTCTGTGTGAAAATCTAAAATCAATGTGTTCCAAGAGGCAGCAAGCAAAGTCGTGAGTACAAGTATGAGAAGCCATGGCGGAATGAATGAGTGTACGCTGGTTTGAGTGATATTTTTCACTATTTTATCTTTGACACCCTGTTGCTGTCCTAATTTTTTTTTCAATCTGCATAATTTGTTGCTAAGGCTAGAGTTCTTGTGTTTTTGTCTTAGGTTAAATCAGATTTTTTTCAAACTCTGTGCATATAATTACGAGATAAAACAAAGAAAACTCTTAGACTCAAACCCTATGTATCTGTGACTCGGGCGCCATCATCTGTTCTCTTAACGGGGCCGGGCTAAACCTAGAGTTAACACTATAACGGGGCTATCATCCTTGCAACATTTCCTTGATTTTTTATGACTATGTGTATATGTATTTTCCTTGATGTACTTTCTTTGATGTTGTGAGCCGATTTTTCCTGATAATAAAATCGCTCTTGAACTTAATAATCGTGTTTGGTCAGCTCGTTCTAGATAATATATATATCATTGTTATAGTTTTCCCACGTCTGTGTGTTTACCTGTCGTCACGTGTATGTGCGTGCCTGTGAGTGATAGAAATATACGTAATATGTATATTGGTGTAGTCTGTCTGACGCTGTAACAACTGTTGTAGAAGATAGGTGAGAGAGAGAAGAATTCTTTTCGCTTTCAGAGACAGCCACTATATCAAATCTATCATCTCACGTGTGTGGAAATTCTATTACCTTTCACTAACTCTCACTGAGTCTATCACCTATTCAAACCTATTCAGAAGGGACCAAACCTAGTCTTAATTCTCCTATCGGAAATCTACGACAAATGGGGACTCGTTTCCGGTCTTTGAACTTAGAATAGGAAGACGAGTACGACAAACGTGGACTCGTCTATCTGGATTTTGTATTTAAGATTCTTATTCTGTAATAGAGTAAGAGTGTGATGTCTTGTGAGTTGTGTATCTTTTTAAAAAAATTACCCCCTAGACTAGCGATCTGTTTACGGGCGTGCTGACCACACAAACTAATAAGTTTTTTTTTTTCCACAGCATCTTTGAATAATATACATTTTGGTTACAGGTTGATTTTGTCGGGATATATGTTAACTGCTGATTGTAATACTAAATGCTGGTAAAGTGGTGAGTGTATAACATTCACTGGGTACTGAGGCAGAACGGCGTTTGAACTAAGTTAAGGAGTGTGTTTCGGACTTTTTGTCCAGATTAATTCCCTCCCTTACCCGATCTGACTTCAGGGGCGAACTTATAGTGGATTTTTAAAAATTAAGGGATTATTTTTCTCTTTAATTTTTGCAATATTCTTTTGCTTTTCCACTGTAGCAACTTATTTTTCAGTTGTAATCTTAACTACCATTTATTTGGCGTAGTCGTGTTTTGCATTGAGTGCTTTATTGCCGATAATAGCAGCGATAGTTAGATTTTATTTTGGAGGAGGTATCCCAGGGTTAAGGATATCATCTTTTGAATTTTTGGGTTTTTTTTTTCTCGTAAGTGGTAGGAACCAGTGTATCCTTTTTCCTAATTTCGTTCTCCACTAGTCTCAGTCACTGACATAATATGGCCGAGAGGGCAAAGCTTAGCAACCGACTAACTTTAAGCGAGCTCGCACAAAGCACGCTAACCGATACAGGAAAGTCGCGGAAGAGAGAGAACTGGAAGCAGGAGAGAAAGTTTTGGTGTTACTCCCTACTGAGAACAACCAACTGAAGATCGGATGGCAAGGGCCGTTTACCGTCCTGAAAAAGATTTCTAAGGCTAACTACCAGATCTCTATTGAAGGAAAGGAGAAGGTTTTCCATTTAAATCTCTTAAAGAGATACTTGGAAAAACCAGTGCCAACCTCCGACCATCTCCTGACGATCGCCAAAACTGACGAAGATGATGATAGTGGCAGGGATATTCCACCGCTATCACAGGAAATCTTTCAAAAATGTCAGAAGCGGCGACGCTCTTTCAAGCGCGCATGGGAGACATTCCGGGGAAGGAAACTTTGAGGAGTGGACTTGAGTAGGAATTGGACAGAGATGGAGGGGGAAGATGAGAGGGAAGAGGACAGACACCCCGAAGCTACGGTTATAGGAAATTAAACTCCATAACGTAGACATGGAGTGCTTCCATATCTTAAAGGGGGGAGGCTCTGTCACGTAGGGTTTATATTCATTTAATTTCCTACATCTTCTTCCTATTCGTTCACCCAAAATTCTCTCTTTTATTATCTCTGTATTTCATTTTTCCTGTATATTTTTCATCCATTCGTTTTGCGAATATTATTTTCATATAATTCGCAAACTTTACCTGTTTTCCTTTCTCAAAACTGAGAATCGCGCTAGGACGATATTACGTAGATGTCAGGGCTGCAGGGCGTCAGAAGGCGTGATAAGTCGGTTCGCTGAACATAGGACGTAGCAAATCGTCTACATTCTCACCGAGCGCGCGAGCTTCTTCTCGGCATTAGTCCCGGTGAGGTGTGATACTTTACATCTGCACCGGTCAGTATCCAGACATTTGTCTGGAAAATCCCAAACTGACACGGCGCTCACGGTGGGCCATGGTCAGCTGTAGCGTGAAAACTGCCCTGCAATGGAGTCAGGCTGTCTGGGATTTGAAACTGACACGCGTACATCGTGGTCAGTAGGTGACAGTTACGACACGCGTTAAGCGGACGTAAATGTTGGGAGTAGGGGAGATAATTTCGCTTGGCGAAGTAAGTTTGGGCCCTTTGTCTGATTTTAAGATATTGGCCAAGTTTGAAACTTTAATTTCATTCTCGCTCATAGACTCACAGTGATAGGTCGCTCGTAAACAGAATAGCTGTTAGCGAAGATCTCAGTTTGTTTCGGCAATTTGTCGAACTTCTAGACTTCCAGAAATATTTTCAGCATTTTTATTCTTAAGTTGTGCGACTACCTGTAATTCTGTGGTTGAGGTAATTAATTAATATGATAGATATATAGATTTTGTGAGTGTTAAAGTGTTAAATCGCTTAATTCATTTTAATCTATTTCTTTAGCGCAGAAGAGAAATAAAGTGGTAGGCTATTATATTTTCTAGGGAAGCATTCAGTGGAAAGCAGAATAAAATTAAAATTTCTAGCTTATAACGGCAATTGTAGCTATTTATAAATTTAATTTAACTGCTAATACTCAGTCGAGTGTATTTTTCTAAACTAACGTATAAACTCTAGAATCCAGCCTCATGAATGGTGACGGAATACGCACGTGTTCTTAATTTATGAGGATTGCTGATTTTTAAATATAACTTACGTCACGGGAAGTTTAAATGATAAGCAAAGCTCTCTGCTTGCAAGTTTAAATGTAAGTTTTAACCAGTACAGATTCTGTTTATTATATTATATGTGTTATTTTTCCTCCACACAGTGAAAGTTTTGGGGTGACCCTAACTTTACCAGCACCTAGTAGTAGTTTCCATACTTGTGAAGAAATAGACAGTCCTTATTTTGAACCACGTGGGTTTTCTCAAGTAACACTGATCTGACGGTGCAAGTTAGACAGAAATACTAATATCCCTATAACGGGTTTTCAAAGACTGTAATGATAAATACTGGACCTTGGAGCCAGCACTTAATTTCTTCTAGAAACTCTATATAATTTGCTGCCTGGTGGCGTGAATATTAACAATCATTTCCCGACTAGATTATATCTTGTGGACAAATCTGTGGTGTGACTAAAGTGAATCCTATACTGAGGGAAGGCACCGACCTGACATTCATCATTTTTTTAGAAACCTACGCTATTGACACTGTGCTCTGCTAACTCCCGCGCCTGGAATAATTGTTAGGTGACTTAATCAGACATTTGAACAAATTTGCATACCCAAGTAGTCGTTCCCGGAGACTCCAAGTTAAATACGTCTTTTGGAACTGGGGACTTCTTGGCAGAAGACTGCATTTTTTGAGTCTGTGTGAAAAATCTAAAATCAATGTGTTCCAAGAGGCAGCAAGCAAAGTCGTGAGTACAAGTATGAGAAGCCATGGCGGAATGAATGAGTGTACGCTGGTTTGAGTGATATTTTTCACTATTTTATCTTTGACACCCTGTTGCTGTCCTAATTTTTTTTTTCAATCTGCATAATTTGTTGCTAAGGCTAGAGTTCTTGTGTTTTGTCTTAGGTTAAATCAGATTTTTTTCAAACTCTGTGCATATAATTACGAGATAAAACAAAGACAACTCTTAGACTCAAACCCTATGTATCTGTGACTCGGGCGCCATCATCTGTTCTCTTAACGGGGCCGGGCTAAACCTAGAGTTAACACTATAACGGGGCTATCATCCTTGCAACATTTCCTTGATTTTTTTTTATGACTATGTGTATATGTATTTTCCTTGATGTACTTTCTTTGATGTTGTGAGCCGATTTTTCCTGATAATAAAATCGCTCTTGAACTTAATAATCGTGTTTGGTCAGCTCGTTCTAGATAATATATATATCATTGTTATAGTTTTCCCACGTCTGTGTGTTTACCTGTCGTCACGTGTATGTGCGTGCCTGTGAGTGATAGAAATATACGTAATATGTATATTGGTGTAGTCTGTCTGACGCTGTAACAACTGTTGTAGAAGATAGGTGAGAGAGAGAAGAATTTTTTCGCTTTCAGAGACAGCCACTATATCAAATCTATCATCTCACGTGTGTGGAAATTCTATTACTTTTCACTAACTCTCACTGAGTCTATCACCTATTCAAACCTATTCAGAAGGGACCAAACCTAGTCTTAATTCTCCTATCGGAAATTTCGTAAACAGGACTATTTCTCACCCCTTTCTCTCACATAGCTTTCATTATATCACCCCTGCTCGATCGGGACCATAAAATTGTAAGGCCTATCTATAAAAATTACGACAGTTTCCAAGTCATCAGGTTGTTCTTCTTTGTTGTTCACAGCTGCAGCTATAAGCCCCTGATATCTGGTCTTAATTTCTGGCTCTCTCAGCTTGTAGGTCTTAATGCTAATTTCTCCCGTTCGTTTACTTAGTTTCTGCGTGATGTTGGGCAGTTCCTAGGCTGAGCAACTCTTTCAGTTGTCCTTTTGATTGTAAGCAGGTAGTGATCACTTCCAATCTCTGGCCCCCTCCAGACTCCAGAATCCCGGACATATTTGAATGAGCTCCTCCTAACAATGGCATAGTCGATAACTGACTTCTCATTCTTTGTTGGTTCACATCTAGTGTATGCATGTATGCGCTTATGGGGGAACTTTGTGTTTGTAATGATCAGATTCTGCTCACTGCAGAATCTAAGGAGTCGCTTTCCACTGTCATTGAGAGTATCTTCTCCATATCTTCCGATAACTCCACCCCATCTAGCGTGGTCATTTCCAACTCTGGCATTGAAATCTCCGAGCATGATAATTTCATCTAGGCAGTCATCCACTGTCCTTTGAAGCAGCTCGAAGAATTCCTCCTTGACCTCTGCTCTCTCATCCTCATTTGGCCTATACACTATGACCAGGTTGACTATGGTTTCTCCTTCTTTTAGTTTTACAACCATAACTCGCTCCGAGACAAAGTTCCATCCCTTGACACAATGCAACCCACGCCCCCTTTAGCTCTTTCAGATGTGGGTACACCACTGTATAGCAGCGTGTTGCCATCGAGATCCATGACTCCTTGTCCTTTTTTCTTTGTTTCCGTTATAGCCAGGATTTCTAGTTTTGCTTTCCTCATCTCTACCACTAGATCCTCTTCTTTCCCATTTATACTTCTTGTGTTCCAGGTTCCATAAGTCGTAGTCCGTAGTCAGTTCCAGTTCGTCGCCTTTAGAATCAGTCCGATTTTCTCTCTTGTAGTTCTCATAATCAAAAGTTTAAAGCAAACAGGTGATTGGCCTGTTGTGTCTTTGCATGATGGAGGGGCTGCCTCTTTACGGCCTCCATGCAGGCCGCCCTCCTCCTTTTTCAGCCGGGCTTGGGACCGGCCTAAGCGGAGTCCACGTACTTATCACCATCTCCCACACTCAGGCGGGACCATAAATAACTTTAAAACCCATCTAAACGCTACTGTAATGTCTTAATCGATAAATAGTCATTTGCTTCAGAAGTAGTTCGTTCTTTCCTGAAAGGAAAATTAGTGGAACATACGCTTTGTGTTAGTAAAATAGTGAAGATGTCTAAAAGGGAAAGAAACTGTGCTGGTGTAGGCAGACTTTATAATTTAGAGGAAGCCAGAAATATGTTATTAGAAAGTGACAGCACCAGCAGTGAAAGTTTGTTGAGTGACAATGAAATTATTTTCCCTTTAGTGACCTGCTGTAACTGTGGCTCTATGCTCCCTTTAGTGTTTGCTTCTTATAAGGGGACCTGTTGTAACTGTGGCTCTATGCTCTCTACGGAGCTACTACTACATCTGATCCCCTGGCATAAAGCCTACACCAAGCTCTATGCTCTCTAGGAAGCCACTACAACATCTGATCCCCTGACATAAAGCCTACACCAAACATTTACACGTTCTTGCAGCAGTAATATCTGTACCTATTTGTTGTACTAGAACAGGTTACCAGCCCTCATGCCCAACCTCACGTTATTCGCCTTGTAAGACATACCTGAGGGAGCAGTTACCAAATTATTTATTTGTCTCATCAGAGACCCCCGAGAACCACACGGGACAATATGTAGAACTGTGACTAGTAAATATTCAACCATTTCAAACGGCGATATTTGTTGTTCTCATGGGGTGACAAAATTTGATATCACTGTGTGAACTCTGGGCATTCAGAACTCTTGTTTCATTTGAGCCTGTTATCTCACAAGAGCAGAACGGTGAAATTTTCCTTTTATCACGACGGATTTTACCTAAATTGTTATAAGGATTTAGCTGAGCAGTTACTAGTAAATATTCAAACGGTTAGGAATACATTCGCGGAAGTAAAATTCGAAACCACACCGTAAACTCTTTTCTGGTCGGAAAATGAAATAACAATAGCCTAGCGATTTGATTTGTTGCGTTAGCGGTGTAATCGCTCTGAGTTCCATCTACGACACGGTCCATGACATTTAATTGCAATTTACCCTCACGCTGGTGAAAAACCGTTAACTTGTCATAATAGCACCGCGGTTTTTATGACTATGTCTAGGAACGTCGGTGAGAGGTTTTGGGTGAAACTTTAGCGTCGGGCTTAAAGGGTTAACACTAAAGATAAAAATACTAGGTCCAGCATCGAGAGGTAATGTGACCAGTTCCCTTCCTCGCTGCCTTTTCCTTCCTTAACTCCAGAGTAATGTCAGGTACCCATTTACTGCAGGCTAGACTGGAGCGTGTCGATACTGTGAATAGAACCTGGCATCATGGCAGCGAGAGACCAGCGCTAAAATCACTCTGTTAATCGAACGCACAAAAAGGAAACTACATGAATCAAAACAATTTTATTGGAACAAAGACGTAAGGATTATAACCAGTGGCGGCTTTCTTTAATGAGCTGTTGAGCTGCAGCACCCCCTGTAAAAAAAAAAAGGACTGCATGCTGTCTCTACTACATTAGTACATAATCCGGACAGACCAAAAAATACCAAAAAATTGAGGTTACACCGGAAGGGTTAAATACAAAACAAACAAAAGATTATCCAACACGTATTGTGGCAAGTGCTGCAAACGATGACAGTTCAAGTGACCTTGACCTCTTATAAGCGAATGCTTGTTATACACACAGCAAGAGGCCAGCTGCGATTGGGTTGAATTTATTTAACTAGTGTTGCAATGGAGCACAGCTCAAATGGAAATTATCTCTATCAAGCGACTGTTTACGTGCGCGTTCACCACAATACCGCAAAACGTTGGTCAATTGCATTGTTCTGAGATTAATTTAATGCTGATATTTTCTTGTGTGCTGAATTGTTATAGAAATGAGTGAAGTAACTGTTACATATTTACAAGAAATTGTTTTTTTTGCGATTGTCGTTGGCTGAGAAATGCCGTGTAAAAACACTAGGTCGGCCTCTTCCGAATCTAAAAATTATCCAGACCTCGACCAGCAGGAACAGTACATACCCGAGAAAATTTAACAGAGAAATTTATGAACATCATGACTGGTTGTGTGGCTGTAATGTAAAGAATGCATTATTTTGTTTTTCTTGTTTACTTTTCAACGGTGATACTACATGGACAAAGACAGGCGTAACGGATCTGATACATTTGCATAGCAAGCTTCAGAAACACGAAAATAGCACAGTTTACGCTAGATACGTTGTAGCATTGGGGATGCTGGGGACAGTGGATATTTCTTCAGTTAAGCGAGGCATACAAATTAAATATTAATAAACACAATGAAGAGGTGAAAAGAAACAGAAACATTCTTTCAAAAATAATTGACTTCATAAAGTTTTGTGGGAAATTTGAACTTCCACTGCGTGGTCATGATGAAAGTTTTTTAAATGAATGAACAGTGCAGCACCCCCAATGACAACCCCCTGGAACCGCCACTGGTTATATCAAGTATTACGGTTTTTATACGACATTTTCCTTCAACATAATTATGTCAGACTGAATGAAAACAAGCGAAAGTAATACTACATTCAATGATGACAGAAGAGTTTTTGAAGGATGAGAGACAGCTATGAGAAAAAAAAAAACTTTATTTACAGTGTGTCTGTTATTTCAATTTGAATTTTCTGTGCTATGCTGAAAAGGTAAAGGTAGTCACATAGCAGATACTGCCGTTGGGGAGTGACATGTTAGAGACTTCACCATCCAACATCGAGAGGCGCCTTTTCCTTCATGAACTTAAAGAGCAGAGTCAGGTACCCATTTACAGCTGGGTAGACTGGAGCGTGTCAGTACCGTGATTCGAATCCTGCATCTTTTCCGCTAGAGTTCATCGCTCTAACCACTCTGTTAATCGGGCGCTCGTGCTATACTTCGACAGATGAAATAAGAGCAACTGAACTTTGTCGTAGATTTCCGATAGGAGAATTAAGACTAGGTTTGGTCCCTTCTGAATAGGTTTGAATAGGTGATAGACTCAGTGAGAGTTAGTGAAAGGTAATAGAATTTCCACACACGTGAGATGATAGATTTGATATAGTGGCTGTCTCTGAAAGCGAAAAGAATTCTTCTCTCTCTCACCTATCTTCTACAACAGTTGTTACAGCGTCAGACAGACTACACCAATATACATATTACGTATATTTCTATCACTCACAGGCACGCACATACACGTGACGACAGGTAAACACACAGACGTGGGAAAACTATAACAATGATATATATATTATCTAGAACGAGCTGACCAAACACGATTATTAAGTTCAAGAGCGATTTTATTATCAGGAAAAAAATCGGCTCACAACATCAAAGAAAGTACATCAAGGAAAATACATATACACATAGTCATAAAAAATCAAGGAAATTTTGCAAGGATGATAGCCCCGTTATAGTGTTAACTCTAGGTTTAGCCCGGCCCCGTTAAGAGAACAGATGATGGCGCCCGAGTCACAGATACATAGAGTTTGAGTCTAAGAGTTGTCTTTGTTTTATCTCGTAATTATATGCACAGAGTTTGAAAAAAATCTGATTTAACCTAAGACAAAACACAAGAACTCTAGCCTTAGCAACAAATTATGCAGATTGAAAAAAAAAATTAGGACAGCAACAGGGTGTCAAAGATAAAATAGTGAAAAATATCACTCAAACCAGCGTACACTCATTCATTCCGCCATGGCTTCTCATACTTGTACTCACGACTTTGCTTGCTGCCTCTTTGAACACATTGATTTTAGATTTTCACACAGACTCAAAAAATGCAGTCTTCTGCCAAGAAATCCCCAGTTCCAAAAGACGTATTTAACTTGGAGTCTCCGGGAACGACTACTTGGGTATGCAAATTTGTTCAAATGTCTGATTAAGTCACCTAACAATTATTCCAGGCGCGGGAGTTAGCAGAGCACAGTGTCAATAGCGTAGGTTTCTAAAAAAATGATGAATGTCAGGTCGGTGCCTTCCCTCAGTATAGGATTCACTTTAGTCACACCACAGATTTGTCCACAAGATATAATCTAGTCGGGAAATGATTGTTAATATTCACGCCACCAGGCAGCAAATTATATAGAGTTTCTAGAAGAAATTAAGTGCTGGCTCCAAGGTCCAGTATTTATCATTACAGTCTTTGAAAACCCGTTAAGAACACGTGCGTATTCCGTCACCATTCATGAGGCTGGATTCTAGAGTTTATACGTTAGTTTAGAAAAATACACTCGACTGAGTATTAGCAGTTAAATTAAATTTATAAATAGCTACAATTGCCGTTATAAGCTAGAAATTTTAATTTTATTCTGCTTTCCACTGAATGCTTCCCTAGAAAATATAATAGCCTACCACTTTATTTCTCTTCTGCGCTAAAGAAATAGATTAAAATGAATTAAGCGATTTAACACTTTAACACTCACAAAATCTATATATCTATCATATTAATTACCTCAACCACAGAATTACAGGTAGTCGCACAACTTAAGAATAAAAATGCTGAAAATATTTCTGGAAGTCTAGAAGTTCGACAAATTGCCGAAACAAACTGAGATCTTCGCTAACAGCTATTCTGTTTTCGAGCGACCTATCTACTGTGGAGTCTATGAGCGAGAATGAAATTAAAGTTTCAAACTTGGCCAATATCTTAAAATCAGACAAAGGGCCCAAACTTACTTCGCCAAGCGAAATTATCTCCCCTACTCCCAACATTTACGTCCGCTTAACGCGTGTCGTAACTGTCACCTACTGACCACGATGTACGCGTGTCAGTTTCAAATCCCAGACAGCCTGACTCCATTTCAGGGCAGTTTTCACACTACAGCTGACCATGGCCCAAGTGAGCGCCGTGTCAGTTTGGGATTTTCCAGACAAATGTCTGGATACTGACCGGTGCAGATGTAAAGTATCACACCTCACCGGGACTTATGCCGAGAAGAAGCTCGCGCGCTCGGTGAGAATGTAGACGATTTGCTACGTCCTGTGTTCAGCGAACCGACTTATCACGCCTTCTGACGCCCTGCAGCCCTGACATCTACGTAATATCGTCCTAGCGCGATTCTCAGTTTTGAGAAAGAAACAGGTAAAGTTTGCGAATTATATGAAAATAATATTCGCAAAACGAATGGATGAAAAATATACGGGAAAAATGAAATACAGAGATAATAAAAGAGAGAATTTGGGTGAACGAATAGGAAGAAGGTGTAGGAAATTAAATGAATATAAACCCTACGTGACAAACTTACAAGATTGACAAAGCAATAAAATACGTTGTTATTCACGAAACACAAACTTAACATGCCAAGGAAGACCAGGGAGTGGGCTAACTAATGTATTCAGCAGTTTCAACAATATGGACCACACAACACACAAACATAATATTTGTTGTTGCAAACTGGTACTTGTTTTATATTTTGTATGTACTGTATTGTACTTACTATGGTTATTTTAATGTGAACTTTCGAAAATACATTACCGTGAAGTGCATCTGTTACGGTATATGATATTAACGCCGTCTGCTAAAGGTTAGCGGACGTGCAAATGTAAAGGTTAAGACATTTAATATATTGCGATAGATGTTTCAATTATTGAACGCTCCATACACGATCGATTATGACGTGTCTAGCGTTGTTTGGGTCACAGTCGGTAACTAGGAGACGCTACCCTTTGTTACTTGACCGCCAAGCTGAATAGCTGCGTTTTGTTAACCTTCCAATTCAATGGCATGATATAGCCATTTATATGTGCATTATGATGGACCAGGGTCAGTCCTAGAACTCTACATGAGAGGAAACTTATGGAGGTAAGTGATTAACTAAATCCTTGGAAGGAGAAAGATAATAGTCTACTTTATACGAAGTAATTAGACTCACAGTCTCACTGTCGGCAGGTAGCCATTCTATCTGCGCGTGCATATAGCTGTGATGTTCTGACGACAATTACTGCATTGTATCCTTAAACGGACATTGACACGTAAAACAGCAGTCTACGCTATTGATTGATTGATGCATGTACCTCATGTGTGAATTGAACTGTTTATGTATGTGTGTAATCCATATTAAATTGTGAAGGACTCGAACCGGAGGCATTATTCGTTGAATCACGTTACACCATTCAACCATTATGAATTATGTATTTTATATCAAGTTGCTGAGTTAATAAGATGAACAGTTGTTTACATCTTGATGCCAAGTTCAGGCATTACGACAACCCAAAGGTGAGGTTCACCCCATTCGCGTACGAATATTAGCACGATCATAATTCAAGCAACACAACCAGTAACCACACACGAAAGTCCTTCAACAATCACCAAGCAGTATACACAGTTCTAAGTACGGGACACACATATACAAAATTAAAGAGATCCCCGCATTGGAAATTCAACAATAACTTGCTAACAAATACCTTCTTCACAGATACAATAACACAACTTATTCAGGGTTACACACAGGATATCCCCAATAACAACATTGCAGAATATTGTGGGACCTGCTAAAAAACACAATAAGGGACAGAACACAGACTTTAGCAACAACAATACACAGGGCTTTTAAGAGGGAACAAAATATATTGGAAGACGCAATAAGTTTAACTAAACAGATAGACAAATCTAACCCACACATTCATACTTTAGAAGAGAAATTAGACCTGTACAAACAACACACATACCAAGGGGCTCTCCTTAGGTCAAAATTAAATACTATTACACAAGAAACACCCAGTAGACAATATTTAGCGATTTAACAAAATGTACAACACAGTAGGCAGATCCAGGAAATATTTGACATGAATGGGAAACAACAGACAGAAGACATTAATATTAGACACGTTTTTTTTGAATATTACACAAAATTATACGCTAAAGAACCAACTAACGTAAACATACAGGATAAATTTCTACACTACACAAAACGTTTAAGTGATGATGAGAGCAAGAAATTAGACGAAACTTTAACTTTAGAAAACTTAAGGGAAGCGATCAGTACTTTCCAGAAAAATAAATCACCCGGCCCAGATGGGTTAACGGCAGAATTTTACTTTTTCTTTTTCCCAATTTTAGGCCCCCTTTTAATTAAAGTATTTGAGGAAACCTTCCAGAAAGGAGAGCTTCCGAATAGTTTAAATGAATCCTTTATTACTTTAATACCTAAAGATAATGCTGACAGAAAGTCAATAAAAAATTACAGGCCTATTTCGCTTTTAAATACTGATTATAAAATCTTGGCCAAAGCTCTCACTCTGAAACTTAAATTATTCATGAAGAATTTGGTTCATCCTGACCAACAATGTAGTGTACATGGTAGGAACATTTGTAGACATACACACTTCATAAGGGATTTCATTACATACACGCATGATAGACAGTGTCAAAGTGCAATACTATCACTAGATCAGGAAAAAGCCTTTGACAGGGTATCACATTCCTTCCTACACAAAACTTTACAAGCAAACAACATAGGTACATACTTTAGAACATGGATAGAGATCTTATATAAAAAACCCCACAGTAGAATACTAATTAATCACAGTTTAAGTGACCCAGTTAGGCTGACACGATCAGTGAGACAGGGTTGCCCTTTGTCTCCCCTGTTATACGTTTTAACACTAGAACCAGTGCTGGAAAAAATAAGACAAGATGTAAACATCACGGGGACCTTTGTACCCGGGCAAGGAGAAAGAAAATCATTAGCGTATGCTGATGATACTTTATTCCTTTCAGCAACTGTAGATTCCATAAGAAAGATATTAGAAACCTTTACAGAGTTCAAAATTTATGGGATAAACTATTCTTGTAGCCCCCACGACCCTAATACAGAGACATGGGTAAAGTTAGTAGATAAAATTCAAAACATGTTAGAGAAATATAAATACAAGACAGCTACTATTTTTGGGAGAAGTATCATAGTGAACTGCTTCATTATGCCTAAAATAATATATACAGCAAATATCCAGATTATGCCAAAGTCAGTGGTAACTAAAATAATGTACTAATTAGGAATTTCATTTTTAAGGGCACCTTTAAAAGCATTAAACATTTAACCCTAATACAGCCTAAACATAAAGGGGGGATAGCTTCACAAGATATCAACACTAAAATTAAAGCTTTAAGGATTAAATATATAGGGGAGATAATTAAAAACCCAAGCTTGTACCCCCTAGCACATTACTATATCGGACTTAGGCTAATTAAGTTACACAAACTAGAAAACAACCAACCACATTCCTTTGACACCCCACCACCTTTTTATAGGATATGCATAGAAAATCTAAAAGGGAATGAACAGTTAATAAAACAAGACACTAAACTCATATACAAACTTTTAGTAGGAGCACAGGAACCCCACTTAGGTACTCGAATAAAACGAGGGTACAACCTTTTCATAACAGACTACACACAAAGCTTCACAAACATCCATGCAATAGACGTCAAGCCACAAGCCAAACAAGTTACATTTAGGTTACTGTACGGTTTAACACCTATCATGAGTAAGCATTCAGCAATGAAAGCAGGCAAGGCGCCACCAAGGTGTAAACTGTGCAGTAACAACACAATAGAAATAGAGGACCACTTGTTTTACACATGTAAAACAGTGGCCCCCACATTAAATAAACTAAGAACACTGATAGCTTCCAAAACACCGCAATCACTCAACATGTATCAAGCGGTCATGTTGAATACTTTACCGACTTTACCGAGACAGACGGAGCTTAAACTCTTAACTTTATTAGCAGAATTTAGATACTTAGTGTGGATATGTAGAAATAGGGCAGTACATGACGGCATACATTACGACAGTAGAATATTTTCACAGATATACGAACAAATAACAAAAAAACATAACAGAACAACTTTAAAAATATTTCTTGTTGCTTAAATACTTCTTTGTTTAACTATACAATGTGAAGCAAGTAGCTTTATTTATAAATACTTCTGTAAATATCAAGCAATATAAATATCATTTATGTCTTCACTAATCACCTCATGGTAGAGTGTCATCATCATTTAGTCAATGTACCATCAATCATTTCACCTCCATTCATCATCCATGTGAACATTGACTTGAATAAAAGTTATTTGGGGGGAGGGGGAGGGGGGGGGGGGTTATCGTTAGTATGGTTTATTATGTGATATTGTTTATAATTTGGTATATTGTTTTAATATTGACTTGTTGCAATGCTAGGCTGGGGGAGGGAAGGGGGGGGGGGGGGGGGGGGGGGGGGTTATTAGTCTTTGTCTTTTATAACATGTGATAATGTAAAAATTCTTTGTAAATTGATATATTTACCTGAATAAAGGTTTTTTAAAAAAAAAAAAAAAAGCTACGACTACTATTGAACAAAAGCCCTTGACTCCTACGTTTTATCTAGAGACCTCCTACCGACCAGGAAGGTTAGTGAACCAGCGCTAACCCCTGCCACGATTTTGTGAGTGGTTCATTCCACTTGAAGTAAGTTCGAACTAGTTTTGATTAAAGTCTCGAATCGTATTTTGTTTCGCTAGGATTTCCACAGATCATAAAACGACTAGAGTATTGAGGAGCCGTAAGCCTTTCGCCTTGGAGGCTAAAGCTGGCAGTTTTCATTTCCTTCCCCACCAGAAATTTATTTCGAGCTGCCACTGTTTGTTTGAAACACGAAACGAAAATAAAGAACATCTTTTATAACCATTTGGACTTATCAAATGCTCTGCACCATTGAAAGTTTCCATTGACTATTCGAGTTGCTAATTACTTACTACCCTTTGAAGAATCAATACTAAATCCGTAAAGGCACTTACGATTTCTCTTAATTACCTGGGTTGTTCTCTCTTCTGGAAGCAACACCTCTGGTGTATAACCAGTCTTCCCCAGAAGAACCCCTACAAAGAAAGTCCTGGGATTGTTTCCCTTATATCAAGTGATAGACGGATTTACGTCCCCTCCACAAAATCCACGGTCACAAAGTCACATGGTACGATCATGTGACTACGAACGTGCAGTGATAGAAGCCAGGTGGTAATGAGTCTCAAGTGCGCGTGCCATGTGATTGAAACGTTTTTTTCAGCCGGTCTGAGGACCGTTTCCCATAGCCATCAGGACAGATGTTTGCCATTTTTATTTTGTGGTTATTTTGGTTTTCAGCAGAGGATTTGGTGTATCCTTGCTGCTAAGCTGCTATTAGATATATATTGGTAGTTTAACCTAGAACGTATTATTTAGTTCATACTTTTGATATGTGCGGTCAGTTCTGCCCTGTGTCATTAGGCTTGATAGAGGTGCAGCCTGGTGATCGGCTCATTGTTACTTCTAATCTATTCTGTTTTTGGTTCATCATGTACACTCACGCCATGTTTAGGCTATGTGCTTGTTGTAAATAAAAGGGGTACGGAACTAAATGTGTTCTTCCCTTATTAAGTGCACCTGCTAATCGGAAGTAGTCTCCTAGCTGAGACAAGCCTTTATTATGTATGTCTGCCCTGTTACCGGTAATCTTCGTAGATAGCAGCTTGCATCATCTACAAATCCTTTCTGTTATGCATTTCTGATCTCGCAAAACTTGTTCCACTACATTAGGCTTTTGATAATGCAGTCGAAGTTTTATAGAAGAAACATTCTTCAAAATACGAGTTTGTACTATATATCGTCATCTATTACAGCTTTTTAAAAAATTTCAAACCAGGTGTTAATAGATATAAAGATGCAATATTACTGAGTAATTGAAATTTTAGACACCTTTACAACATTAGGTGATTTGATCGTCTGAAGCAAGTGGTTAGAGCTTGTATGTTATTAAAGAAAAAAAAAAAGAAAAGAAAATATATATATATATATATATATATATATATATATATATATATATATATATATATATATATATATGTATATATATATATATATATATATATATATATATATATATATATATATATATATATATATATATATATATATATACACACATATATATATACACACATATATATATACACACATATATATATATATATATATATATATATATATATATATATATATATATATCATCATCATCATCTCAGCCCGTAACCCGTCATGGGTCGTAGGGGTGCCATGGTGGAAGCATCAGCAGACAGGGTCCTCCACTGCTCTCTATCCTCAGCAATGCGTACAAGTGTGGAAAAACCGTGTCCTGCCCATTCTTTGATGTTATCAGCCCAGGATTTTCTCTGCCTTCCTCTTCTCCGTTTACCTTCGACTGTTCCCTGAAGGATCGTTTTCGAAAGGGAGTCATGACGAGTTACATGCCCAAACCAGGCAAGCTTTCGACGTTTCACTATTGACAAAAGTGGTTCTTGGTGGCCTGCATAGGTGTTTATCTTCTCTCTAACATAGACATTTGTTTTGTGCTCTTTATAGCAAATGCGCAAAATTCTTCTATAACATTTATGCTCGAAAGCCTGAATCCTTCGCTCCGTATCTGCAGTGAGTGTCCAGCCCTCACACCCATACAAGAGAATAGATAATACAAGTGATTTGTATAATTTGATCTTCACAGGAAAACTGATGTTACTTTTCCATATCACATTCAACCTTGTCATGGCAGCTGAGGCCATCTCAAGTCTTGTCTTGATTTCTTTAATTGATCTTCCATCATTATATATATATACTGCTCAAAAAAAGTTAAGGGCCACTTTCAATTTTTAGGTCATTTAAACTAAGCTGTTTTTTTTTAAACCTGAACACTCAGTCAAAAATGTTTTGCTGTATTTTGTTGCATGCTTAAACAATGTTTGTTAATCTGACAATAAATCAAATCTGTGTTACGTGTGTGTACCTCCAAGGTCAATCAAATGCACGTGGTGGAAAGGGAAATAATGCATGTTTGAAAATGCTTCCTATGGCGAAGCCTGTTGATAACATTGCTGAAATTTGCTTTTCACGTGCAAGTCGTGACTATGGTGAACACATTTCACCCACTTTTCGGAAGGAACGGGCAATGGGTATATATATATAATATAATATAATATAATATAATATAATATAATATAATAATAATAATAATCATAAACACTTGTCTAACGTGCTTATTCGTAATGACCGTTACCGTAACACATGTCTGACGAGTTCATTCAAAAGAGCTTTAACTTTTCCGGAGTAGAATAAATTTAATAATTCCACACCACTGAATATATATCTAATACAAGGTAGAGAACCTCTGGTTATAAGTACTAAACCCAGTTGCCTATCCTGTTCACAGGAGATAACTGTTTTTCCCCCGATCAATAAAAACTGACGTCAATATTGCGTTGCCGATATTATCTAATCACTTAAGACACCTACACATTTTCTCACGAGATTTCGACAAAAGTTAATAGAGAATAAACCCGATGCGTGTTAGTCATAAACAACCTGAGAAAATGTGTAAGTTGTAGGCATTCTATCAGAAAAAAAAGAAGAAAACACAGTATAATACAATTCTTTCTTTTCTCTGTCTAGTGTCTTCTTTCGATCCTTCTTACCAGTGCCTGCAATTTATATTGTTTCGATATTTGTTTTTGAGATTTTTGTACAAGATTTATGGCGTATTTTCAGAACGCAAACTTGTTATTGTTAATATTCTAACTGTACGGGTTGCTAGTATTATATTCAAACATAACTCAAAGAACCGTAACAACTACAGTTATACCCCATTAATACGGCGGTCTATGGGCCAGACCCCCGCCGTAAATTGAAAATCGCCGACAAGCAAAGCATAGGATTTTTTTTAATTTTAAACTTGCAAATGCATTTAGGGTGTCTAAAAGCTAAAATACCTTGCTTACAATATCATATATTAAGTGTGCAATAAAGCTAGGCTTAAAATATCAAAGGACAGACAAACGACTAGAGCTAAGCCTAGCTTACGGGCTATCTCAGCCATAGCCATACCTTGCTCACTTAGTTTAATCATAAGTAATTTTTGTTGTTGAGGTAACTGGCTGACGGATTGTATTTTATCACTACACTTAATTTCCATAATAAATACACAAACATCTTTCACTACACATACAATAATAAGGAGCCGTGATATCACAGTGGTTAGTGCGATGGCTTCCTAGCTCGGCGGTCCATGGTTCGATCCCCAGTTGAGGTGGGATTTTTTAGACCGCAAAAGGCTCCGGGGTCGACCCAGCCTCAAGAATTGGGTACCATAGCAACTTCTGGACAGGTTAAGGCGGCCGGCGTAATGCTGACCACATCACTCCTAGTGTGCCGATGTTCAAGAAAATATGGGCCTAACACCGTATTCCCAATATGCCTCAACGGGTGTGTAACGGAATCCTTTACCTATTCAATAATAACTAACAAGTTGTAAAAGTTTTGAACATTGCCAGTAAAACACAAAGAGACTCAAGCAGAACAATTTCTGTAAATAGACTGACGACATAGATTCTGAACGACCGAGTACAAAATGGCGCAGGCGCACTCGCTTCTCTTTCTCAGCTGTCTAGTGCGAGTGTGTTAGTCCGAAAATCGCCGAATTAACGACGCAAGCGCCGAAAATTGCGAACACGAATATGATTGAAAAGCGCCGTATTGAAGAAGTGACGAAAAGCGAAATGTCGAAAAGCGAAGCGGCGGAAACAGAAGCGATGAAATGCAGGGTATGTGTATTAGCATTTCTTACGAATATTTCAAATATATAAATTAAATTGGCAAGTAAAGACAAAGTTGAGGAATATGAGCGGGTCTGCATAAAGACGTGGAATAGGGTGGATGGATATTTACAAAATCGATAAGAAGGTGATTCGTCTTTCTAAGACCAAAGACAAAGAAAACACTTACGTTGCGATCACAAGGCCTTCGTCAGGGAAATTAAAGAAAGTGAGACCTAAGCAGGACCAAAGAAAAAATAAATTAAAAAGGGGTACTGCCTAATAGAGCATGCAACCATCATTATACCTGGTTGCCTTGCAGGTAGCAGGTCGGAAAGGTTTCTTTCTTGAGAGAAAACATGTGATTAGCACGAAGCGATGAATTCGAGGAATAATAGTTCTGATGTTGCCTTTCCCTGACGAAGTTCTTGTGGCCGCAACGTTGGTTATTTTCTTTATATATATATTTTTTTTTTGGTCCTAGTAAGATGTATCATATCTTCTCAATTTTTTTTCGTATCCATCTACCAAAATTTAGGCTCGTTTGCTTTGTTGATTGTTAAAAATTAGGACATTTCACTCTAAAAAACGGACTCTACACATCATATTTAAACAATGGAGATTTTTAATACTTAATATTATCATCATTACCCCGTGCTGTTTCCTGTGGTCTCTTGGGAGAACAAGAAAGAACAGGACCGCTAGTCCCTCAAGCATATCATGACGGGCAACAAACAGGTTGTGCATATGGTTGTCGACCTCATCATGGAAACAAGTTGCTACATAAACTAACTTTATAAGAGCACTTCATCACTATAATCCCTCGTATGTGTCGCAAGGCCCTGATCAACCGTTTGTTCCATACAAATCTTTCTCAGTGATTGAAATTTCTCCGATAGTGAAGCAGAAAAACCTGTTTTCTTAAAAGTGGCTGTCTAGTCGCCCTTAAGTATTCTACCCTGGAGGTACACTCGAGCTTCTTCATCATAGGATAAACATTTTCAGGTAGCAGTAGATTATGAAAGAAAATAAGGAAGGTTATTATTTTCATTTTGTTGTTTTATTTTTGTGACAAACAAAAGTGCACGAGATTTAAACCACTGTCGTAAATTTGAATATTTTTTAGGCCTGTCTTACTCTCCCTGGCCATTTATCACAAAAATGCAGCAACCTTGTTTCTCCCGCATCAGTGTAATATGTGTAGCCATTTCCGACAAAACGAATGCTACAAATTTACTTCGTCGATTTATTTATTACAGTAAATGAATGACGCCAAAAAAAAATATGAAGATGTAAAATTATTTCAGGAGCTGGAATTAGTGTCATTTAGGGTGCCCCACGTATGTCACATTTAGTAAAGTAAATTACAATTACTGTGCACTTTTATAAAGGACGATGAGAAACATTTAATAAATGAAATCTGAAGTGCATACATTTTTGTGAAAAAACTATGGAGTACTGGAATTGTTTATACAAAAATAAAATATACGTTTGCGTGTTGTAAACAAATTTTAGTGTGAGATTATTTATTTTATCACATGTCCTACTTAACTCTTACTTTCTTTCCTTTCCATCACGAAGTCTTTGTGGCCGCAACGTTGGCTATTTTCTTGGTTTGTGTGTGTGTGTGTGTCTTAGTAAGGGAAAAAAAAAGGATCCCGTTACACGCCCATAGAGGCATATTGGGAATATGGTGTTAGGCCCATATTTGCTCGACCATCGGCACACTAGGGGTGATGTGGTCAGCATCACCCCGGCCGCCTTAACCTTCCCAGAAGTTGCTCTGGTACCCAGTTGGGACTGGGTCGACCCAGGAGCCATTTGCGGTATAAAAAAATCCCACCTCATCTGTGGATCGAACCATGGACCACTCAGCTAGGAAGCCAGTGCACTAACCACTATGCCACCGCTGTCTTAGTAAGACAAATTATATTTTTGAGATTTGTTATATCCATCTACCAAACTCTAGGCACATTTGCTTTGTTGATTGTTAATAATTAGGATATCTCACACACAAAAATTGACTCTTCACATCACATTCAAACAATGGATAAATTTAACACTTAATATCATGATCATATCGTTATAATTATAATCATCATCATCATATCGTTATAATTATAATCATCATCATCGTATCGTTATAATTATCATCATCATCATATAGTTATAATTATCATCATCATCATATCGTTATAATTATCATCATCATCATATCGTTATAATTATCATCATCATCATCATCATATCGTTATAATTATAATCATCATCATATAGTTATAATTATCATCATCATCATATAGTTATAATTATCATCATCATCATATAGTTATAATTATCATCATTATCATATAGTTATACTTATCATCATCATCATCATAAAGTTATAATTATCATCATCATCATATAGTTATAATTATCATAACCATCATATAGTTATAATTATCATCATCATCATATAGTTATAATTATCATCATCATCATATAATTATCATCATCATCATATAGTTATAATTATCACCATCATCATAGCGTTATAATTATCACCATCATCATACAGTTATAATAATCATCATCATCATATCGTTATAATTATAATCATCATCATCATATCGTTGTAATTATAATAATCATCATCATATAGTTATAATTATCATCATCATCATATCGTTATAATTATCGTCATCATCATCATATCGTTGTACTTATCACCATCATCATATAGTTATAATTATCATCATCATCATATCGTTATAATTATCATCATCATCATATCGTTATAATTATCATCATCATCATATCGTTATAATTATCACCATCATCATCATATCGTTACAATTATTATCATCATCATCATCATATCGTAATAATTATCATTATCATCATCATCATATAGTTATAATTATCATCATCATCATATCGTTATAATTATCATCATTATCATATCGTTATAATTATCATCATCATCATCATCATATCGTTATAATTATCATCATCATCATCATCATATCGTTATAATTATCATCATCATATCGTTATAATTATCATCATCATCATCATATCTTTATAATTATCATCATCATCATATCGTTATAATTATCATCATCATCATATCCATATAATTATTACCATCATCATCATATCGTTATAATTATCACTATCATCATCATATCGTTATAATTATCACCATCATCATCATATCGTTATAATTATCACCATCATCATCATATCGTTACACGAGTATCACCATCATCATCATATCGTTATAATTATTATCATCATCGTCATTTTCCTTAGCACTCCTCTCCCAGCAAGGAGTGACTACTATGGCTAGTCTCTCACAAGCTGTCTGCACCAAGTAGTCATATAGATTTGCAGCGGTAGTTTCTATGGCAATTTATTTGACACTAGTGTAAAAGCCCGCCATAAGACGGGAATTACATTCAACAGCACCAATACCTAACGGCGATTTTACTTATTCAAAAGTATTGAAAAAAAACCACTGTGCATCACCACAGTACACGAACTACGTAGCAGCAGCGAGGATCCCAATATGTGTATACGTGATCACACATTCTATAAATATATTTTTGTGCACACCGTCATTTGCGCATTCTTCTTTGGTAAGTGTTACTATTTTCGGGAGAGTACATATAAAGGAAACAATACAATTAATGTCTAACTTTCAACCACAGTTGCATCCCTTAGCGTTACGCACTGACAGAAAAAGCTGGTATTTTTATATATAGGATGATAAGGCTGGCAGCCCCATGCGTGACGTCATATTACCCACCTTTTACCACATACCTGAGGTAGCAGTAGGTTTATTCTTTCTTTATCTGTTCAAAGACCCCACCCTCGGGGAACTACACGGTTCATCACATCATATTTCAGTAGTTAGTGCACTGGCTTCCTAGCTCGGTGGTCCATGGTTCGATCCCTAGTTGAGGTGGGATTTTTTAGACCACAAACGGCTTCGGGGTCGACCCAACCTCATGAATTGGGTCCCAGAGCAGCTCTGGGAAGGTTAAGGCGGCCGGCGTGATGCTGACCACATTACCCCTAGTGTGGTCAAGAAAATATGGGCCTAACGCTTTATTCCCGATATGCCTCAATGGGCGTGCAACAAGATCCTTTACCTTTTATTATTCGTTCAAACTGTATGGTATTGTAATATTCCCAATTTAACGTAAAAGCGAAAAAATAACCCACATTCACATACAAAGATAATAAACACAGACAGCAGATAGACAAACTGTGACAATGATTCAAGCTCACAGAAAGAATCACTACACACACAGACAGGGAATCTCCATGTAATAACTCAAAACATATCCGTACGACACGCACTCAGACAGGGAACATCCATGTTATAACTCACAACCTATCCGTACGACACTCAGACAGATCGGGAACATCCATGTAATAACTTGCAACCTATCCGTATGACACACACACAGACAGGAAACATCAATGTAATAACTAACAAACCTATCCGTACGACACACACACAGGCAGGAAATATCCATGTAATAACGCACAACCTATCCGTACGACACACACAGAGACAGGGAACATCCATGTAATAACTCACAACCTATCCGTACGACACACACACAGACAGGGAACATAAAAGTAATAACTCACTACCTTTCCGTACGCCCCCCCCCCACACACACACACACCCACACCCCCCCCCCCCCCCCCCCCCCCCCCACACACACACACACACACACACACACACACACACACACACACACAGAGGGAACATCCATGTAATAACTCACAACCAATCCGTACGACACACACACACAGACAGGGAACATCCAACTAACTACTCACAACCTATCAGTACTTCACACACAGAGACAAGGAACATCCATTTAATAACTCACAACCTATCCGATCGACACACACACAGACAGGAAATATTCATGTAATAACTTACAACCTATCCGTACCACACACACACCCACACAGACAAGGAACATCCATGTAATAACTCACAACCTAACCGTACGACACACACACAGACAGTGAATCCATGTAATAACTCACAACCTATCCGTAGGACACACACATAGACAGGGAACATCCATGTATTAACTAACAACCTACCCGTGCCACACACAGAGGCAAGGAACATCCACGTAATAACTCACAACCTATCCGTACGACACACACAGAGACAGGGAACATTCATGTAATAACTCACAATATATCCATACGACACACACACACACAGACAGGGATTATCCAATGAAATAACTCACAACCTATCCGTACGACACACACACACACACGCACACACACACACACACAGAAACGATCCATGCAATAACACACAACCTATCCGTACGACTGTGATAAACGAGCGCCAACGCCGTATAGCTTTATCTTTTCCTACATCTCTCGTATTGTATTTTCTCCCACATTCGTGCTCTTTCATCCAAGATTTGCTATTTCATCGTTTTGATTACTCGCGACCGGTATCTAGAGAACCACATTTGTTCTTTCACCGGTGGTAAAATAGTCTTTTGATTGAGTCCCCATACCTGACATCATCGTTTGAAGTCCACATTGCATCGTGATAAATCTGGTGAAAACATATCTGGTCATCCAAATCAGACATCTGGGCTTTATACATTTTCTGTGGACTGTTGTTATCTTTGTTGCTCGACCTGGTCACCACATTGGATGCCCAGCTTGGCCAGGTGAAAACGTCTCATGCTGATTAAACCAACCGGCATGTAAATCAATAGGCTGCGTACAAAGGTGACATGTTAGCATGCTGGCGAAAATGGACGGAGGTAACAAAGAGTGCCGCCCATACACGGAGCGATAGACAATCAGAGAGTAATGTGACAGCACTTTTGCATTGGCCAGCCAATTATCTCAATACTTGTTTGTCAGGCAAGCCAGGCAACGAAAGTTGGTCGCGAATTACCCCACCTACTTTTGGACTGACAGGGAGCAAGAGCGATCCTGTGAATGAATTCTTAGGTATTAGTTGTATGGGCGGAGTTGTACGTCACCGGTCCAAGGAACCCACATTGGATTTCTAGAGATATAATATACCGCTAAGCTCGCTAGAGAGAGGAGTCCAGTTTTTACATTGTGAGGTAGAGATAAAATCCCTATAACGCCTAGCCTAAATACACGTGTTTATTCAGAGTGGATAATAATTCATTTCTGTGGTGAATTGTGTTCGTAAAGGATTTTGCGAAGGGAAAAGAAGGTTTGTAGATCTTATACAGATTATTAATACATTTTCTTATTCTTTGTTTAGTTTAACCTCACAGCTAAATGTGCGAAAGATAAAGTTTCAATTAATTCTTTTCATAACTGATTTAAAAAATCAGAAGATTTTCCTAGAAGATGATCGGAGGTAATTAACAGTTCATTCTTCACCTTCATTATCATCACAGTCTCCCATGCACACACACTCTCATGCACAAGATAGTTAACATCATTAGAATTGAACTCAGGGAGAGATCAATAATGAGCAGTAGTATAAATGAAAGTCAACCAGTGTTTTTAAGTGTGAAAACTTACGAAGACTTTTGTGTGTCTTCAGTTGTTCATCAGAAGTCTGAGTCTACACTCAACGTGTCTGACGTCTAACCAGAAATAAGTTATATAAAAACGGACATTTGGCTAGAAGAATTCGCCATAGGACATCTTTCATTCCTCCTCAATTAAAAAGGAATATTTCCTCACCCACAATTCAGACGGTGGACGCAGCATTTTTCGTCAACATATACTGCTGGCTCACAAGTTCAATACCTAGTTATCACAAGTTCAAATCACTCGAAAGCTTATTATCTGAAGTCAAGCTAAAGAGCTCAAAAGTGGAATCCCATATTTATACCAAGTTCAACACACTCTATGAAGCAGACTCTAAAGTATATTTTATGAATCACGTCTACAAAAGTAAGATAATGAGTCTACATATCACTAACATTTCGTGAAGATATCCAGTCTGGCCAGTACCCTTGGAGGATCAGACAACAGATATATATATATATATATATATATATATATATATATATATATATTGTTAAACTCTGTTGTAGTTGGTAACTCATACTGGCTACTAGTTGTTGAATCACGCTTTATTTGTTAAATGACGTGAATGTCCACCAGTTGATAAATGTAGATGTTGGGACTGGTGTAGTAAAGTGTAACGATTGTCAACTCATTAAACCCAGCACAGTTTTGGTCATACAGGTCATCTTGTCCTGGAACGTGATGAGGCTCCGACAAGAATGTGAGTGTAGACAATGAGTGTGTATATGAATGTCAGAACGCGAATGGTAGAATGATTCGATAGAGTTGACAGGTTGGTGGTACATCACTCATACTCACACTGTTCGAATTCAAGAAGTACTGGAACTACGGTGGTCTTTTTATAACATTTAATGAGACGCACACTTGGACAGTACGTGTATGGTTACAGGAACAAATGTCGACATAGACAGCATAATGTTGATCACAGGAATATCATCTTAAGTTAGCATTCATGCTTGGCAAATATCATAATGGAGCATTCGTAAATAAGCATTCAGAGTTCCATCATGTAAATCATCTGGCTTTACTGACTGGGCACGTCAGACCATAACCAATATATAGGAAGGCTCCTAGACCTAACCTCGTCTAGCGAATATCCCTTCACGTAAAGTTCAATATATATATTTTCCATAAAGATATAGGAATCCCAGACATGGGTTCTCACATGTAGCAGTGATCTCTTGGTTCATCGAGCGATAGTACAGGCATCCCTTTTTCTCACTCGATAAATACAAAGTATATGAATTTCAACATGGCTGTGCTTCTCTCGTGAGCTTCACTCACTATTGGATACAGACCAAAATTGGTCATTCGTTAAATGTCCTCATTTCTTCATAGCTTCTCTCATAGAGGTAATTGAATAATATCATACAATCTAGTGCTGATACATAGGAATGTCATCTTCCTTTGAATAAATATTCTTTTCAAAAGTACCACTGTGCATCTGCTTATCGACAACGATGGCGAAGCCCAAGTTCATAATAAATTGTGGTTTTACCTTTCTATGCGAAATATAACTTTGCCATTCCTTGGCAAAAGAGAATAAACACTGGGGTAAAGTACATACAACATGTCTAAATGACTATCACTTTTCCCCATCTACTTATAGATCACTTTTTCGGCGATAAGCCGGCTACAACAAAACTCGACATCTCGACAGGATGGCAGCCATGAATCACACCCCCTGCTAGCGATACTTCCGCTGCATAGCCTTTGACCTTTTCTAGCGACAACCAACATAGTTCGACTTAGAAATGTAAAGATATCCATATATAAGACAGACTCGTCCTACTCATACAAACACTACGTATAAATTCAGGCCATAGATATACTGAAGCAAGAACAATCTATTCCTACCCAGCCAAAGAATAAATCGCAGTAGGCCTAGAATCGTCCGCGGAGTCCGATCGAAGATGACGGAACTACTTTCAAGGGAAGTAACTCAAAAATGACTTCTCCTTAAGCACTTAAAAAGGAAATACTTTGTTTACAAAATATTTGCGAACATAATAAGTATATAAATGTATTATATTGCAAGATAGTAAAAATTGCCCTTTACAGTCTTACCAACCTCCCGGGAAAAAAATAAAATAAATTTTTTTTTTTTAAATACATCTAGGAGCAACGTACAATAGGCTCACAACGCAAGAATACTGCGCAGATGAAAATATCAGGAATAACTATAATTCCTAATATGACCGGTGAGAATATATCTCAAAATCTGAGAGAAATTGTTTCTCTACGAATAAATGTTTCCAGGAAGGTGTGATGTACGTATAATACAATTCTGGTAATTATACAATGCATACCAAAAATTCACACTATAATCTTAAATTTATGATTTATGAAGAAACAATCATCAAAGAACAGCGGTGAATAAACATCAATAAACCGCTAAGTAGCGATACCATCATTCTATTATTAAATTACAAATGTGTATCTTAGTAAAGAAACAAAAAATAACTGTTGTAAAGTTATACATATTAAAAAAAAATCCAATATTTAACAGTTAAGTGGCATCATGTGGGCATCTGGACAGAATGTCCGCCATCACATTTTCTGAACCACGGATAGCTCGTACCGAGAAATGAAAAGGTTGAAGAGCGATTGCGTATCGAGTTGATCTCGAGCTCTTCAAGTTCTTACTTTGGATAGCCGTAAGAGCTTTTTGGTCAGTTTCCACTACGAAATGCGCGCCCAGAAGGAATCTTTGGAGTTTGAGAATTGACCAAACCATTGCCAATAATTCGCGGTCTAAAACCGAGTAATTCCTTTCTGCAGCATTAAGTTTTCTGGATATATACATTACAGGATGCAGAGTTCCAGAGTACTCTTGCATTAGTGCCGCTCCAATCCCAGTGGATGAAGCGTCACTACGAAGAACAAATGTCTTATCTGTTGTAGGTAACACTAAAATAGGTGGTGATGAAAACATAGTTTTGATCTTCTCTAGTGAAGATTGGCATTCATGAGACCAGTGAACCATGTTAGGCGACCCTTTCTTTAATAGTGTAGAGAGAGGTGCCATGATAGAGGACAGATTCGGAATGAAACGTCCATAAAATTGTATGAGACCTAAAAGACTTCGCACTTGCTTTTTAGTCCTAGGGATAGAGATGTTAAGTATCTTAGTGATATTATGGTCTTCTGTCTTCAAGAAACCGTGACCTACTCGATGGCCTAAGAAAGCAATTTCGCTAAAGCCAATACAAGCTTTGGATGGTTTTGCTGTCAGGTTATACTCACGCAGAGTTGATAATAATTCAACTAACCCTGAATAGTGATCTTCCCAAGTATCGCTGAAAAGACAGATGTCGTCTAGATAAGCAATGACATCTGACCGATACGATAGGATTCGACGCATCATGCGTACAAATGTAGCTGGTGCGTTCATAAGGCCGAAAGGCATAAAATTCCATTGGAAAAGGCCTCTGGGAGTAGAGAAAGCGGTAAGCGGTTTGGCGCGTTCGGATAATGGAACTTGCCAATATCCTTTAGACAAATCAAGTTTAGTGAAAAAATGCGATTTAGAAAGACGAGTAAGTAGCTCTTCTAGTAAAGGCATAGGTTCAGCATCGAACTTCGTAACTTGATTCAATTTGCGATAGTCAACGCAAAGACGTATGTTATTGTCTTTTTTTCGAACAATAACCATCGGCGAAGAATATGCAGAAGTGGATGGTTCGATTATTTGTAAATCTATCATTTCATCCAACTCCTTTTCAACCTGTGTTTGGAAATGTATAGGGATAGGATAAGGTCTAACCCTAATTGGAGTATGTTCAGTTAGAACAATGTCATGCTCAATGACATGAGTTTGTCCAGGGATGTCAGTGAGGACATCCTGAAATGTTTGTAACATAGACGAAACTTGTCGCTGTTCTCCTAGAGACAAATCAGGAGAAACAGTAACGTCTTTCCATGATTCACTAGAATGAAGTGGGATCATTGGAAGCGGAAAATTAACATCCGAAAAACTTGTTTCCTCATCCTGTATTACAGACAGTGATGAGTAATGACCATGTTTGACATGAGAATCGTCCGTTGCCTGGAAAATAGGCTGTAGAGAGTCAGGACGTTCATGGAACTCCGTAAGCATATTGATGTGGAAGGTTTTATGCTTCCCGTTGATATCGACGATGTAGTCAACATCTGAAATTTTTGATATTATATCGTACGGACCTTTCCAACTAATAAGGAGTCTATTTTCACGACAAGGTAGCAAAACAAATGCTTTGTCACCAGGACAAAGTTGTCTTAAAGTTCTCTTCTTATTAGCAAATTGTCTTGCCTTCTGCTTAGCAAATTCAGAAGAGGACGTTGCCAATTTGCATGCTTCTATAATCTTCTGTCTCAGCGCGATGACATACTCGTAAGAAGATTTTGTGTCATCGTCAATATTGTCAGCTGTTATAAGATCATGCAGCAAAGACATTGGGCCGCGCGGTCGCGCGCCAAAGACAAGTTCAAAGGGCGAAAACCCTGTATGTTCATTGGGGACCTCTCTGTACGCGAAGAGGGCCGCGGGTAAAACCCTATCCCAATCTTGAGGATGATCCTCAGTTATCTTCCCTAATAAGTTCTTAAGTGTTCTATTTAGTCGCTCGACCATCCCATTGGACATAGGATGATAGATGCTACTCAAAGATCTCTCTATCTGTAGAGTAGACATTACTTGAGACATGGTATCCGATATCAGTTGGGTGCCATGATCTGATAATATTTCTCCGGGGAATCCCAGCCGAGAAAATATAAGCCAAAGAGCATCTGCAATGTCAGCGGTAGTAATGCTCTTTAGAGGGATAGCCTCTGGCCAACGTGTGCACATGTCTACACACGTTAAGATAAACTGATGTCCTCTAGCAGATTTGATCTTGAATGGACCAATGATGTCTATCGCCATTTTCTGGAATGGACGAATAGGAATATCTGCAGCCTGAATAGGCGCAGCATGACGAGGACCTTTGGATTTGACTTCTTGACATACTTTACAGGATCGACAATAGATCCGTATGTCCTTGTTCACAAAAGGCCAAAAGAAAGCCGCAAGAACTCTTGACTTTGTACGGGAAAAACCCATGTGACCAGCACACTGAGAGTCGTGTGCATGTTGTAAGATCTTAACTCTCAAATTCTTGGGTACAAGAATCTGAGAATGACTTGACTTAGTGGAGTCTTGCACCATACGTACAAGTACGCCATTCTTCATTGTAATCCAAGATTTACAATTTGAATCTTTATTCGGATCACCTTTCGTTACAAGAGTGAAGAATTTCTTAAGAGTCGGATCTTCTTCTTGTTGTTTTATAAACGAGTCACGAGAAATTACCAAGGGATCATCTTGGTTATGCACTTCATTATCTTCAACAGATGAAGTTTCAGGCATATTGAGAGCTTGAGCTCTAGTGACTACCGCATTAGCAGATTGCATATTTTGATTTTCCCAAACGGAAATTTGCTCCGGAGTGCATTCTTTGACTCCGTGAATGCGACCGATGATAAGATCAGCGATCGGATTCGGCAAAAGACATGCGTGTACATCTCCTGTGAAGAAAGGAGTAGCAATCCTAATGATAGCGGTAGAGTATTTCTCTATGGTGCCGCCAAATGTTACGCATTTGACTACTTTGCCTGTAGAATGAGAAGGATCTATGAGTGACTGCCTAACCCCAATAGTTGTGCATCCAGAATCAAAAAGTACTGAGACTGGATTGTCATTTACTAAACCTTTGTGTAAGACAAGAGAACCTCTCCCATCATGCGCGATTGACGCAGGAAGAGCGGGAAGAGGATGCCCACAGCTTAAAGTAGACACTGTGGTTGGCTCAAATAATGTTTTGCATTGGGGGCACTGAGATGCTCTCCCAAAATCAAAAGCGGCACATGCCATATTATTAGAGTCATCATTATCTTTATTTTGTTTATAGGCTTCGTGGGACTCTTGCTGTGCAGAGTTCGCCTGGTAATGAGCTTTATGTTTTTTGAATTGTGCTCTACCTCTGTTATTATTGCCTCTGTACTTATCATTGTTTCCACTATTATAACCCCTACTCGGGTTTGAATCATAGCTCCTTTGGTTACTATCATCATATTCATTATAATGAGTATCTCGGTAATTATGATCCTGTTGTCTCCATGAAGGAAAACTTGGATAGTTTCTAGAATGACTTCCTTTGCGAAAGTTCCTGTAATTATGACCACCCCTGAATCGAGGGCTGTCAGCTCTTCTCCAGGTATTCGAAGAAGAACCCTGAAATGATTGGTTACCTTGGTTCTGATAACTGTAATAGTTACCTTTTTTATTAAACTTATTTTGAGGTCCTTGGAATTTGTGAGAGTGATTAGGGTTGTATGGTGTTGCAGAAGCAACTGGCATACCTTCTTTAACCTTACTGTTGCTAATAGCTACGTCCGGATGTGCAGTGACGTATTGGGTACAATACTGTTCCATTTCTTTTAGAGACTTAGGTTTACGCTCATGTAAGAATTCGAGGAAAGGTTTATTTATACTTGACATAATCTTGTCTCTGAGTATCAAGTCCATAAGTGCTTCATAAGTCTTTTCTGTTTTGGATAGCTCAATCCAACGATCAAATGTAAGACGTGTCCTTGCAATGAATTCTGAGAATTCTACACCTGCCTCAGGCACCATTGTCTTAAACAACTTCCGATAACCCTCTTCAGACAACTGATACTTCTTTAATAAGGCTGCCCTAATAACATCATAGTTATCTTTGTCAGCCTCTTCAACCAAACTTAAACTAGTCAGAGAATCACCTTTCAGATTTTCTGATAACTGGTTAGCATATTGTGATTTGTCCACATTATGGGCTCGACACGAGCGTTCAAATCTATTTAGCCAGAATGTTATGTCATCACTGGAAGGGTTGAACGCTGGTACCTTGACCTTGTAAGTAAAGGGTTTACCATTACCACCAGATGCTTGATTACCATCACTTATGTTTGTTAACTTTAACTTTTCTAACTCAAATGCTAAAAGTTCTTTTTTGGTGTTCATGTTCTCTTATTGCTTTTTTCTCTTGAGCTTCAGCTTGTAATTTTCTCTCTTCTGCAGCAGCTTCATCCTTTCTTTTCTCTTTTTCCATTTCCATCTGGAATCTTTTTTCATCAGTCTGTATCTGCAATTTCTTTTGTTCATCCTCTCTTTGCAATTTTTTTTTCCTCAGCTGCTAATTTTTTTTCCTCAATCAATGCTTTTCTTTCTTCAGCAGCAGCAGCAAGTTTTCTCTCTTCTGCAGCTAATGCTTTGTCATATTGAGCAACTGCCCATTCTTCTAATTGCTGACCAGTCTTATCAAGAGCCCTGCCTTGTGTGATAAAATAATCTAATGTAGACATCTTGTCTAATAAGATCAGTAATTTGCAAAAGTAAATAAATTCACTTTCTTAGTCTTAATCAAAGACCTTGTATGATAACTTTTTAACCTGTGGAAAATAGTACTTAACTATCCCAATCACTGTGGGAAACAAGCCTTACAAAGGTCTTGTATAAATCCTTATATAATAACAGCTATAAGTTGCTGGTTCACTCTATAATATAAGTGCAGTGCACCAGAAATAGTGTTTTATATCATCAACTGTGTACCTTTAGTAATAGCAATTAACTATCAGTTGATTCTTGTACATCAATTTATATGATCAACTATATTTAAAATAGTGTATGTCGATCAGGCACAAAACAAAACAGTTATACAGAAGAACATGAAAACATTTGCGGAAATGAAATAAATCAAATGGGAAAAACAATAAAAGATAAACCGCAAGAGGATAACAAATACAAATAACGCCACAGTATATAAATATAAATTGAGAATAGAACTGAAAGATAGAATAGGGTAGACCAACAAATTACAAACAAATCAAAACAAACTAAAGAACAGAGGAATATTACAAAAACAACAATGAGTACAGTCTTCACAGCTAACACTAATAGCAACAGCTGTCGCAGCAAATTTTCAATCAAGAAAATTGCACCTATAGAAACGCACACATCAGACCCTCTATTACGTGGGATACTCTGTTGTGTGACACCGCCCAACCAAAACAACAACCCGCTGGATACAAACAAATATCACATATAAATATTTAAACATAAATACATAAATGCATAAATAGTATGGCAATATGATGTAAATAGAGTGTTGCAGAAAGAATGTGTTGTAAAGAAGGCTCAGTTACACTGCCTAATAGTACAGTACTGTGGTACTTTATTAAACAAATACTTCTGGTCTAATTATTTTAAATTCAACACAGAAATAGAAGCTCCATCGTTGATGTGAATGATAACAATCGATGTAGGACTTCTCAGTTCAATAACATTTCCTTTCGCAAACACTGTCAAATATTCTCCAGTCCTGATGTGTAATGTTCTATGTTTCAACCAAGCTTGCTGTGTAACACTGTCAGTTGTATGGCAAATGTCCAACGAACCAAATGTCAACAAACGCTGACCTAGTTACTGCATACTGTCGACAGGACAGGTCACGCTGACATCACTGTAGAGTTGTACTGTTGATGTATTTGTGTGTCGTAACAGACCCCAAGGAACGTCTGGTCTCAGTAGTTTACTTCTCAATATGGTCACTGTGCAGGTTGACCCAGGAAGCTGGCACACCAGTTGTTAAACTCTGTGTAGTTGTTAACTCATACTGGCTACTAGTTGTTGAATCACGCTTTATTTGTTAAATGACGTGAATGTCCACCAGTTGATAAATGTAGATGTTGGGACTGGTGTAGTAAAGTGTAACGATTGTCAACTCATTAAACCCAGCACAGTTTTGGTCATACAGGTCATCTTGTCCTGGAACGTGATGAGGCTCCGACAAGAATGTGAGTGTAGACAATGAGTGTGTATATGAATGTCAGAACGCGAATGGTAGAATGATTCGATAGAGTTGACAGGTTGGTAGTACATCACTCATACTCACACTGTTCGAATTCAAGAAGTACTGGAACTACGGTGGTCTTTTTATAACATTTAATGAGACGCACACTTGGACAGTACGTGTATGGTTACAGGAACAAATGTCGACATAGACAGCATAATGTTGATCACAGGAATATCATCTTAAGTTAGCATTCATGCTTGGCAAATATCATAATGGAGCATTCGTAAATAAGCATTCAGAGTTCCATCATGTAAATCATCTGGCTTTACTGACTGGGCACGTCAGACCATAACCAATATATAGGAAGGCTCCTAGACCTAACCTCGTCTAGCGAATATCCCTTCACGTAAAGTTCAATATATATATTTTTTCCATAAAGATATAGGAATCCCAGACATGGGTTCTCACATGTAGCAGTGATCTCTTGGTTCATCGAGCGATAGTACAGGCATCCCTTTTTCTCACTCGATAAATACAAAGTATATGAATTTCAACATGGCTGTGCTTCTCTCGTGAGCTTCACTCACTATTGGATACAGACCAAAATTGGTCATTCGTTAAATGTCCTCATTTCTTCATAGCTTCTCTCATAGAGGTAATTGAAATAATATCATACAATCTAGTGCGGATACATAGGAATGTCATCTTCCTTTGAATAAATATTCTTTTCAAAAGTACCACTGTGCATCTGCTTATCGACAACGATGGCGAAGCCCAAGTTCATAATAAATTGTGGTTTTACCTTTCTATGCGAAATATAACTTTGCCATTCCTTGGCAAAAGAGAATAAACACTGGGGTAAAGTACATACAACATGTCTAAATGACTATCACTTTTCCCCATCTACTTATAGATCACTTTTCGGCGATAAGCCGGCTACAACAAAACTCGACATCTCGACAGGATGGCAGCCATGAATCACACCCCCCTGCTAGCGATACTTCCGCTGCATAGCCTTTGACCTTTTCTAGCGACAACCAACATAGTTCGACTTAGAAATGTAAAGATATCCATATATAAGACAGACTCGTCCTACTCATACAAACACTACGTATAAATTCAGGCCATAGATATACTGAAGCAAGAACAATCTATTCCTACCCAGCCAAAGAATAAATCGCAGTAGGCCTAGAATCGTCCGCGGAGTCCGATCGAAGATGACGGAACTACTTTCAAGGGAAGTAACTCAAAAATGACTTCTCCTTAAGCACTTAAAAAGGAAATACTTTGTTTACAAAATATTTGCGAACATAATAAGTATATAAATGTATTATATTGCAAGATAGTAAAATTTTAAGTATCAGCCCTGACGATAGAGAACGAAACGAGGCGCCCTGTGTACCCACACAGAAGAACACAAAGACATGACACATTAGCATCCGGCACTGTTGGGTGTTTTGTTTTGTTTAGTTTCGTTTTGTTATGTTCGCTAGTTTATTTGTTTAATGTTTGCTTTGTCACTGAATGGGTTGTAAAAATAAATATAGCAACTGCCTCTAGAATCAAGAGTTTTATTGTTGTTCGGGTCGGTGCGAGTGTGACAAGAGAGTGATCACACATCACAATATAATCATCATCATCATCTCGCCCACCCTACCACAATTGGCGTCGTCGGCAGGATCAGGCAGACAGTGACACCGAGCAAACAGCAAACGAACAAATAGTGTAAACACCCAGCAGTGCGGTCTTGCAGCAAGATGGCATCGATCAATGCGCCTGTGAAGATATTGTACGTGAAGGAGCCAGAGATAAGGTTATTTAGTGGAGAGGGGAGACCCACTTGGCAAGAGTTTGTGGAGGATGTGGAAGCCGCGTGGAAGGTGGCGCCTTTTTGTGCAGAAGACAAGTTAGACATGATATGGAACAACGTTACACCATGGGTATCTAGAGAATTACGGATACATGGCGGAGCCAAGGCCAGCCCTGAGCAGTTACTCAAGATAATAGAAAGAGCCTACAGCGAGCAACCACCAGTCAGTGAGATGACCAGGAATTTCCCTTGGGAATATGCTGTTTATGGTGAAAGTAAAAAGCCTGAGACACTGGTCCAGATAGCAAGTGCAGAAGTTCAGAAGGAGAAGGAGGCACTCAGAGCAGAATTATCCTTCCAAAAGTCCCAGATAGCACAGATGTCAGAGGCCAGTTCGCCAGCACAAGAGGAGGTGCAGAGAAAGAGAGCACCATGCCAGCCGCGGGAACAGCCAACGCAAGACGAGGAGGTGTGTCCGCAGGAACCTCAACTAGACCTTCTTGTGTGTGAGAGTCAGGCTGTTGTCAAGGAGAGCTGTGAGCTGACAGCACCAACAAATGCAGTTGCACCAACAAGGCGAAAAGGGATGTGCAAGTGGTATAGTGTCCATAGGGGATGGGGGTTCATCACGCCAGATGATGGAGGTATTGATGTATTCGTACATCAAACCAAAATCTTTAGAAAGGGATTCCGGAGTCTGGCGAGGAAAGAACGAGTAGAGTTTGACAGCAAACCATCGGTCCAGGGCATGGAAGCAATTTATGTATGCGGCATTGGCGGTCAAGAGTGTAAGGGCGGCAGAAAGCGACCCATGGCACAGAGGAAGCCCAGAAAGATAAGATGCTACAATTGTGGAGACCTGTCAGACCACATGGCAGCCAAGTGCCCTCAAGGCCCGCTTCCGAAGAGATGTTTTGGATGCAAATCCCCAGAACATTTGATAGCCGCCTGTCCCTCAAAGAGCTCTTTCCCGAGACGTGCTACCACAACCAGGTTTCCTTCCGGGTGCAAGCCAAGAGATGACCGTGACAACTGTCACCCTAAGGGCGCCGAGAAGATTGGTAGTCGGTTAGGGGAGGAAACTCGTCTTAAGCAGAGAGGAGGGAGTGCAAGTCAAGGTTCAGAGGAGGAGACACATCAAAAGCAGATAGTGGGGAATGTTGGCCACCGTCCACGCAAAACGAGTGTCAAGCACGTCAGGAGCAATCCCCCTACAGATTCGACAGCTACAAGCACTGACAGGCAGACGTCACGGGCAGGCAGCGATGCGGCACAGGTGTGCGAGTCTTCTAGACCACAGCAACTGCCAGCCCGACAACGTACAACTGGGGACATAACGACCAAGAGGGTCCCCAGCCGAGTTGTACCGAATACAGAATCTGAGCCCAAAACATCGCCGCTGAGAAATAATCAAACGCAGCACCAACGATCTAAGAGATTTCGACAGAGGTGCCTGAGGTAGTGATGTTGTCGGGACGACAACAAAATCAGGAGGGAGATATGTGATGGGGCCGAAAAGGAGACGCCCGCCCCCTACCTGTTTTTAGGCAGATTATTTTGGATGTGCGCGAAGCATTCTGGGTTGTGAAAAGTCTGAAGTAGAAGATATGTAATGAGGCCATAATAAAGCCTACATATAGTTGTGGTGTAGAGTTGTGGGTTATAATTGATAGTTATGGGCCATACTTGAGTGGTTTAGTGCCTTATAAAGCGATAATCGCGTGTGATATTTAAGTAGCCAAGATTAATACGCCTAGCGCACAGTAAAGTGAGTGATTAGCCTAGTGCCTATAAAAAGAGATAGCGAACTACCAGCGGCCCTTTTTAAGTATCAGCCCTGACGATAGAGAACGAAACGAGGCGCCCTGTGTACCCACACAGAAGAACACAAAGACATGACACATTAGCATCGGGCACTGTTGGGTGTTTTGTTTTGTTTAGTTTCGTTTTGTTATGTTCGCTAGTTTATTTGTTTAATGTTTGCTTTGTCACTGAATGGGTTGTAAAAATAAAAATAGCCCCTGCCTCTAGAATCAAATGTGTGTATGTGTGTATATGTGTGTATGTGTGTATATGGTGTGTATTTGTGTATATGTGTGTATTTGTGTATGTGTGTGTATGTGTGTATGAGCGTATGTGTATATGTGTGTGTATGTGTATATGTGTATGTATGTGTATATGTGTGTGAATGTGTATATGTGTGTGTATGTGTATATGTGTGTGTATGTGTATATGTGTGTATGTGTATATGTGTGTGTATGTGTATATATATATATATGCGTATGTGTATATATATGAGTATGTGTATATATATATGTGTGTATGTATATATATATATATATACACAACAGGGGATTGACATAAGTCTTGGGCCTGACCATGAAGGAGTCACAAGAGGAAGATGAAACTTGGCATATTTAAAGTTCATCATATTTGCACTGAATTTCGGAAGTACGCGTTTGTTTCTTCAATGGGTTTTCCCGCTACGGTGCACGGCGCAATGTACCCTATTGACCGGATCTGCTGCTCCAAAGATTTGACAAAACAATGGAAAAGAAGGAGGCCAGAGCTGTGATAAAATTTCTGATGTTTCAGGGAAAAACACCTACAGAAATACACAGGGAGATCGAACCAGTGTTTCGTGATTCTTGTCCTTCATATACTTCGGTAAAAAACTGGTGTCAAAAGTTTAAGTGCGGCCGCTCAAATGTTGCTGATCTGCCAAGATCTGGTAGACCAGCCTCAGAGTGCAACGATGAAAATGCAACAAGAGTGAAGAAAATCATTGACCAGGATCGAAAAATGACAATGGTGGAGATAGCTAGTAGAGTAAAACTAAATGAAAGAACAGTCTATAGAATTTTACACAACAGACTGAACATGAGAAAAGTGTGTGCACGCTGGGTTCCGCGACTGTTGACACGTGAACAGAAGCAAACGAGGGTAAATTGCTGTCAACAGTTGCTCAAAAAGTGTCAGTCAAAAAATGTTTTGGAGACCATGGTGACAGTACATGAAACTTGGGTACACCATTATGACCCCGAATCCAAAATTGCCAGCATGCAATGGAAAACCCCGGGCTCCCCAACACCTGTCAAACCGAGAGCGCAGAAATCTGCAGGAAAAGTTATGCTGACTGTTTTTTGGGACGGCAAAGGTGTCCTTTGAAAGATTATCTGCCTCGTGGCAACACAGTTAATGGACAGTACTATGCAGATCTTCTCACCAAACTAAGAAAGGTTGTGACCAGGAAACGAGGGATAACGCGCACTCAAAATCTTCCTTTGCTTCAAGACAACGCGCCCTCTCACAAAGCACGGCTTGTGCAGCTAGCAGTCAACGATTTGAATATTGAAATTCCTCCACACCCACCATATTCTCCAGATTTGGCTCCATCAGATTTTTAATTTCAGGGGGGCTTGAAACGGGTCAGGCCCAAATTGCGAAGGACCAGATATAATGCGTTAATAATTGTTCAGCCCAATGCAACATTGTTCGTGACTTCTGTAAATATCTTGTGACTGCTGCCATAAGGTAGAAGTGTTAATAATCTTCTATCTACATCTCTGCCAAGAGTAATCTTGCGCGCACGTAGATACCTTGGAAGCCAATATTAGATACTCTTGAGTTTTGGTCACTGTTGAACCATGTAGTGGTTTTTGATGTTATTGTATGGTTGTTATGTTACCTAGTGTATTGGATGAGGTCAGCTGTGAAGGCTCCTGAGATAAAAGTTTATGTGAGTACAGAAGGCCTTTCTGCTACCACTTACGACCTCAAACAGACCTATTCTACTATTATGAACGTTAGCTACGTTAAAAGTCTAGGGTACTGAATGGTGATGTGTAGGTAATAAAATACACAGACACACACATGTAAATTCTAAGTCTAATAATGATAATAATAAACTCTATGATAAACTGAACTAACGCTGGCTGTTATAGTTTAAGTTTGAAAATTTTTTTAAATTTATTTGTCCTGAACCAATTGTTTCTTTTGGTCAGAACATATGAAATAATATGTATTTATCAATAAAATGCATATATATATATATTGCATAATCAAATGAAATTTTTGTACGTAGGTATATTATTACAATGGTTAATATTAATAATATCTACAATGTCTTGGGAAAAACTAGCACTGGATGTTTAGTTGGGGTGGCGTCATCATGCCCAATCTATGGTTACAAAGTTCAGTGTCCTTGACATATGGACTGATGTTAATGTTTATATAACAAGATTTTATTTCTTTATTGATGGTGGACACAGTTGATGAATCTGCAGCAGGCCAGGTTTGCACTTAACTGGCCTGTGACGATGTAGTACAGAATTCTTTGGCCCACTCCTCTCAGTAGCTGGAGTAAAATGTTAGGCTGCACAGACCTCCGCTCTTGTAGTTCTACAAAAGCATCTGGCACAATCGTAGTGCCAGATCAGAAACTCTGAAACCAAAATTTGTGCCATGTGTCAACACTCTGTTTACTGCGCCACTCTTACACACAACACAGCAAAACAACATTACACAGATTGGGTCAGATCTCTCTGACCAATTTAGCACATCTCAACCAGTTGTTATCAAATAGTACTAGTTTCCCAAGACTGCATTGCATCCGAAGTATGTTCAATAGTTTCCTCTTCCATTCAATAAGGTGGGTGATATGTTCCCACTGATCTCAATTATAGATCCGCCTTCCATAGTATTAGGTAGGTTTTCATATATTATTTGTTTGTCTCTAGGCCCTGGACTGCTGCTGGGGACCTAGAGCAAGCACTCACTTGTCGTAATCATTTTTCATGATATGGCAGTATCAATCACTCAAAATATTAAAATAAACAAGATAAATGCTTTTTCCCTTACCACAATTCAGAATTGAGAACACAGTTACTTAGTACTAGCAAAACTCAGCTGAGCTGCTGGCTAGATTAGGGCGTTCCACTGATTTTTATTTAATTATTCCTGGAAATCACCTCTAGCAGTAACGTACTGTGTCAATGGACAGTCTTCTATACAATGCACAACCGTGCGTCTCTCTGTCAATAATATAAAAACTTCTGTCCAATCAACGGACTTCCCCTCTAACTTTTTCAAATATTCAAACTAAAAGTCCAATTTCAGTCCAGTCTCAGTCTAGTATGTAGTAGTTTTCCCAAGATTACACTTGTTTTTTGGACTAACTACATGAAAAAAAACTACATAAATTTTTGCTCTCCCCTACTTCTAAGATCCTATGCTAAGTTATTTTTAGCTACTATCCTCCGACTTTGCCCCTCGTTCATCTGCAGTTTGATTTTTGTATTTTTAGGCTCAAGGACGCCAAAATGTAACTTTAGTGAAAATATGCACAAAAAACTGTTCGCTAGTCTGATTTGAACAATACAGTCTTTCGTCAATATCTTCCGTGGTATCTGTCCGTCTGTGTAATTAAAAGTATATTATTTCTCTGCTCAAGATGGGCTATCAAACTAGCTAGGTTTTATTTTCATAACTTTATTATTAAAGAAAACCCTACTTTTCTCAAGGTTAGTTTTTTTGAAATTTGTTTTTGAACCTTCGGGTATGGCATTTGCCGCTATATTCAAATTAAAACGACCAATTACGGTAAAACGTCCAAGATACGACTGTTTCTAACAAGAGCTAAGGTCGTTTTTCTACCAATTCCTTACATTGTGTCAACTAGTGGCGTGATTTTTTTCCTTTAAACTACAAATTGCGTCTTTTTGCCTTTTAGATTCAAACACGTGTTCCGACCGTCATATTTTTTTTTCTTTATCTCCGTTTCCCTCCCGTCTAAAAGGGTAAACCGTTTAGTCTGCATGTTCCAACTAGTTAGTTTCAATGGCGGTAGAAAGCGCTGGCGTAGGTGAAGAAGCCTCGGCATATCTTGCCTATATTTTTTATCCTTATGTGTTATTTTACCCGTTATCTTTATAATTTGAGATATTTTAACGTTGTATCGCGGTAATTTCACCACAGACCACTATCCGTGAACAACAATCTTACTGCATGTCTCTGAAACACGGAGGGCAGCAACAACAACAACAAAGAGAGTACACATTTTCATGAATAAGTGCATGGACACTTGCAGAAACATAGACAAATTAATGAGGTAAAACAGGATTATCTGTGAGGAACTGTCGGAAAAAGCCAGACAAACATCAAGTGTAATAAGTTGTGAGAAGACGACTTGTTGTGTTGAATAGAGCACACAATGGAGAAACCAGCTGATAGAACGAACGAACGAACGAACTTTATTTTCGAAGGGTTGAGAATGTGGCGCGCAGGCCCGTCTAACATTCTGCCCTTTCACTCTCATTTATCTTGCATACTATATCCTTTTATTCCCACATATTACTTTAAGCATTAATTTAAAGGCATGCAACATTATAAAGTTAACATAACAGCATTCATTTACAGTATACAATCATAATAAAAAATGAGTAGCCTAGGTTTTTTTTTTTTTTTTAAATAAAGATAGTGACTAAAGAAAAATAATAATAATAAAAAATAAAATAATATAAACAAAACAATAAATAAATTAGTTATGTATACCGACACTCACTTATGCGGTCAAAACGTCTAATCTGTAGTATTTTTGAATGTGTCATCAATCCTCAATACAAGAATTACAAAAACACATTCTCGCTTACATCCATACATTCTTGGCGGAAATTGAAATAATAATAATAACACTTTCTTGCGCACTTCTGTAACAGAAAAAGTCTTTCAGCAGTTTAAAAAAAAAAAAAAAAAAAATTATATCTGCATGTACATCACCCATTTAAGCAAACGGAAACATTCACATCTCTAAAGTACAGTGGTATGCGGGTACACTCTCACATACATTACATTATATAATAGTATTACATGGATATAAAACAAATTATTCCCATTAAAAACGAGCGGAAGAGGAAAAGAAATGTTGACCTATGGATGAGATGTTGACAGATAGAGTTACAAGGCGGGCTTTATTCTGTAATCCACTAGGTGAAAGAAATAAAGAGACACCCAAAAAATACATCGAGAAGAGAAATGGAAACTAAGTTGATAAGGATAACGAAAACAAGGACAAAACTTACATGAATGGCAAAAGTCAGGAAAGGTTATATTAAAGAATTAATGTCTACTGCTACAATGTACTAATGAATTCTTTTCTTTCTCTGAGGGATATCTTCCAACCAATGTTGTTCATGTGCCCAGGTATTGTAGTAACATGCCCTTGTTTTCAAAATGTCCTGTTTACTCTGAAGATTTTCCATTCTGGAGGTATCTTTCTTCGAGATGATCATTACAAATGCCTTTTTAGACTAAGGCCTCAATATTTCCTGTCTGTCGTTATGGTGTTAATCATTTCCAGTAGCTTTGTTTCACATCCCACTATTAAAAATGCACCAGTAGATTATCGCACACTGTTTTAATTATGTCCGCCGACTGATACTTCTGGTATATTTTTATGTGGCTCTCATTATGTTTTTACTGAACGCAAAGAACACATATGTTGACAGCACACTTCCTTTGGTTTGGTTTTTAATCTATGGAAAAGAAAACTAGTGTTTACCTTTGATATGGAATACTCTGTTCAACCCCCTGTGGGTTATAATTTGAGTATACAGTGTTATGTTTTTCCTTATGGCATATTAGATTGGTTGTTGTCCTTGTGTTGGTTTTTCAAGGTTGTAATTTCTCCGCCGTTAGTTGTGGCGCTGTGTAATGTCTGTAGTGTTTGCATACTTCCTTGCCTAATACCACGTTTTATTTGCTGAAACTTTCTTAAAATTTGACATACGCAGAATTAACAAGCAGCTTTTTAGTCACAAGAGGACTGTTAATGGAAGAGACAAGCACAAAGCAAAAACATACAAAATCATTATAGAAAATACATAAAGAAACACACAGATCAGGGAAAAAATACATAATGTAACGAAGCAAAGACACACAGTTTAAAAGAAAAATAACAAAGAACAAAATAAAGGTAAAAAACACATATACACGCACAAAGTAAGAAAATAAAGACACTAACAACACAAAACATATGAACAAACGCTTGGTGAGAAATTCACACTTAACGACAAAACTAGCAGCGGGTTAAGATTGTGCGAGGTCATGGGCACGAGTGAACCTGCGAGATAAGATTCCGGTTGTATGGACAAACATTCATTTGTGCCCTAACAAATGAGACCCCAGGCAAAAAACATACGGTACCTATGACTAAAACCGCCACTGGACATAAAAGAGAGACAAAGCAGGAAAACAAACACACTTGAACACACACCAACCCACAAATACACATATCTTTTTTTTCTATTTTCTCCTTTTCATTCCTGTTGGGGTTTGAAGTCACGACTACATGTGATTTCCAGGAAGCCTGCATCAAAGCAACCATATGCTCGTGCAGCAGTTGTTTATATCTATTTCTTTTATATGATGAGGTTGCCAGCCTCATTCACAACCTCATATTAGACGCCTCTTATGGCTGCATTGAGAAACCATTAGGCCTATTCCTTGTCTCATCAGTGACTTCAGAGAACAACACAGGAAACATGCCCTCCCTGGCTTATACATATCCTCCAGCAATCATCACAATCATACGCAAGCGCACGCGCACACACACACACACAAAAGTTGCTCCCACTAAGCTACATTTTTCTCTTATAATTTATATAATACAACACTTAGACATCCCTCCGTCCCTCTTTTTCTGCTAGAAAACATGTAACATTCTGACATACATTATACCACATCTGACAACAGTTAACACCGATGTCATCATTTGATATGACCTAACCGCATTAACACATATGTGAGCACTGTGACATATTATTGAAGAGTCCATACAAGCACACATGATAACTTAATTTTAGGTTTTTAGTTAAGTATTTTTAAATTTGTTGTTCCCCCCCCCCCCCCCACGCCCCCCCCCCCCCCCCAATTCAGTACTTCTACGAATAAGTATAGGTGTTTTCATTATTTTCTGTGGAGTTCGCTTAATTAACACGCACATCAAGAAGCCCAAAAAACTGTCAGTGTTAAAGGGTATTGGGCTATTCATCTTAAAATGTCAGACATTGTGCTAACACTTTGTTACTAAAATACTGATTCTGTAGTAAGACATAGCATATTGTGGCGCGGACCTCCTGGTCAAGGCTGTGTCGAGCCGTGGATTCGGAGTCGGGAGTGGTGGCGAGAAGTCGGTCGTTTTTTTTTTTTTTTTTTTTTTGTGTGGAGTCGGTAAACAAGGTCCGGACTCCGACTCCGAATTTGATGCCATATGAGTAGTGAAAACTGTAGTCAGAATCGGCATCGGAGTCGAGGCTTCTAAAATTTCAGGTGTCGGAATAGGACAATTTTTTGACTGACTCTACAACCCTGGTGTCGAGGTACATTGTACATGATGTCAGTTTAGTAAATATTGTTATTCATTTTGGTACAAACCCCTTGATGCAGCGCCGGTTATTTGGAGGTCCGAGTGGTGCGGTCGCATCAGGCGCCGTATTGGCTTGATGGCGCCGAAATATATTAAATAGTGGTTTTTTTTTAAATTTAAATTTTAAAATAAAAAACCAAACTGGATTCTTTCGGATTCTGAAGTACGAACTGTTTTTATGTTTACATTGATTTCATCTCTGAAATACACGTTTTTCCATTATGCCACGACTGTATTATTCCTTTAAAAAAACGGCACAACGAGCGTCCATCTAAAACGTTTTTTTAGTTTGGTTTTTGGTTTAAAGGACCATCTTCATTACACACGGACAACTCCATCAGTGCTCAGATCTCCTCCCCTAGAGCACACAAGGAGGATCTCAACCCCGTGCACGAACCCCGTAACACTGGCAACGACCCTAGCGTGTGTACACAAGAATCGCACATTCTACAAATATTTTTATGGTAGGTAGGTTTCCTAATTTTTAAATTTTCCAGGGTAGTGGCCGTATGGTCTACTCTTTACGACTTCCAACTGGCGAGTGATTTTTTAACGTCCGCAACATGCACACGGGACCTCCTATGAAGGACTATAACTACATCGGTTACTCTGCCCAAACCTAGGATCGACATGTTCAAAAAGAGCCTAGCCTACTCTGGAGCCTACACACCACCTAAAAAGGCATGCATATACAAAACTCCTTCAACAAAGCGCTTTAAAAACACTTCATCAACGCCAACTATCTACCTCCATAGAAGCAGCTTTTACCTGTGCACATCTTATCCATATGTTAACCTTTCCTTTCTTCTCCCGCTCGTTTCTATGTCCGAGCTGTTTTATCTGTGAATATTGTTTTTGTATTTCTTTAAATGATTGCTATGTAGCATTATTACTTGATGTTATGTATGTGAGAAAGTAGTGCTATTACTACTATGTTTGTGAGATCGTAGCTGTATACCACTGTACTTTTGAAATTAGAAATGTTTTAGTTTGTCTAAAATATGAAGATGTTTCTTAATTTGTTTTTTTTATACCTGTTGGAAGATTTCCACCCCCTTTTTCTGCTACAGAAGTGTAAAAAAGTAATTTTTTGATTCTTTTTTAAATTTTATTTCCATATTGTACGTTTTCAAGCGAGAATGTGTTTATATAATTTTCATACTGATGATTGACGATAGATGTAAAAATGCAGATAAATGGTTGACAAATTGACCATATGAGTGTGCCTGGACTATAAATGTATGCCGTTGCATTGCCCATATGCGTGATGTTCTCGGTAACGGGCCCTGCCAGTTCATCGGGTAGCGATGCGGTGGTTTTGTTTGTCGTTGGCTAGTGTGTTTGTAAAGCGCAGCTCCGGTCGTGATATGAGCAAGCCGTCCCATCTCCATAGCGTGGCTCGACAAAAGTCTCGAAAAAAGCCCAACGCTAGCAATCTGTTGTGGGACAGCAGTCGCTTTCTGCCCGTTCTGTCCGACTGAGGGGGGAAAGTCTTTCGGCAGGCGGCCAGTAGTTCTCGTCTAAGGCGAATAAAACGAATAAAATAGCTAGGGCCACAGGGATCTGTTCTGCACACAGCGCTGTCTCCCTTCCCGCACAAGAGCTCGAAGAGGACACACGTCTGTCCGGACAGTTATCTGGTTGATCCGGCCAGTAGTCACATGCTTGTCTCAAAGATTAAGTAAGTTTTGGCGAATGCTGCCTCACAAGCTGTGTATGGCTTCCCCGAAAGGGGACCTTCCAGCAAGGACGATGAGATGCATGCCATCGGCCCAAACTACGAGCATTGATGCAGTCATCTCACTGTACTATTGTATGGATTTGAGGTAAAGCATACTTACGGGTGTGGGGTGGCAGCAAAAGCAAACTAGTAAAAATTGCGTGCTGAAATCAGATTTGTTGGGCCAAAAGGCACAAATATCGCAGCTCAGCTGCAAACTACGACACAACGAGCCCTGATCGGCTCTGGTGTACGAAAGAGGCGCTAGCAGCCTGAGGTATTTATTTTAATTATTTCCAAGCAACTTTGAAGAGTAAGTGTGAGTGAGTGAGTGAGTGAGTGAGTGTGAGTGAGTTAGTGAGTGTGAGTGAGTGAGTGTGAGTGTGTGTGTGCGTGTGTGTGTCGAAGACGAATAAGAAAGAAGAGAAAGTTAAGAATATTTTTTGTATGCGTACGCGCGCTATTACTCAGGTTGGTACTTTGTATGTCTAACCTGAGACTGATTTTTACGTGAGTATCCCTTTTTCTTGTACAGAGACAAGTGTCCCTCGCCATTCAGGCAGGTACTCGCCGATTTCGGAGCTACCCATTAGAGCTGGGTCGGCTCAGGAGCCGCCAGTCGCTGGTCGACGACACTCTTTCAAATGTCTTCGACAGGGCTCGAGTTAATCCAGTTCAAATCCCGGTCGACGAAAAAAATCTTCAAATGTTCTCGCCCGGGTTTGATCCTGGGTCACCCGGTCGGCAGCGCAGTTTGGTAACCACTACACCAGCGTGGCTCCAGTTAAGAATGATTTAAGATAATATAATTGAGGAAAGAAAACTGTTACAATATATTGTTTGACTTATTATGTCCTTATAAGGACTTGCCTGGTTTCATGACACGCGTTGCCCGTATTCTGTTTAATGCTCGCCATTATTGATATCAAGGCCATGATAGATTAGCACTCAGTAGCAGGGTTATATGGATTTGAAGGCGAGGTTGTCTTGGGCAGCGTTTCTGTTTTAGTGGCTTAATTATATCTCGGAACGAAAATTGAAAAAGATAAAAGCTGCAACTGGTTGCGGCAAATTATGGGAACGGGCAAAGAGGTAACGAACGAGAAAGAGAAAGAGGGAGAAAGGGAAAGAGAGAGAAAGAGAAATAGAGAGAGAGAGAGAGAGAGAGAGAGAGATCGTGTGAGTGACGAAAACAATCAGAGAGATAAGCAGACTTACAGACAAGAAAACAAAACAAAAATGACAAAAAGAAACAGACAGAGAAATTGACAGACAGACGGTCCGACAGGCAGGCAGGCTCGTATTCAGACAGAGATAAAATAGAAAACCAGACAGACATGAAAGCAGGCAGGCAGACAGACAGTCAAACAGACAGTCAGAGATGTAGGCAGACGGACAGAGATAGACAAACAGACAGATAGGTAGACAGATATGTTAGCAAGGCAGACTGTGATCGGCTGGCCTACACTAGCATTTATACGTGCTATAATACTACATAGAATACGAATGACAGACGTTAAAAGCAGATAAGGCGTTTTTGCACAAAACGCAGTAAAATTTTAGGTTCAGATAGCAGTCACGACGGTGACAGGCATTGTAGAGCTGTCTCAGAAAAAAATAATAAATGCGTGGAAAGTGTGAAATGAGTGTTGTGAATTCTTGGGTTTTTTCCATTGTTTAGAGAGAGAGAGAGAGAGGCGTGTGAAAAAAGTCGAAAAACAGCGAAACGTGTGCAAATGTAGATAAATGTAACATGTGAAAAAAAAAACCAGAGGCGTGTGGAAAAATGGCGGGAAAAAAGAAGAGACAGTATAAAAAGGAGAGATTTGCGGGATTAGGAGGACCTTAAGGAAGGATTTTTACAGATTAGATAGATAGAAATGTTTGCTAGACAGTTTTTACAGTGTTTAGGTAAACTTCGTCTTTGAGATCAAGAAAAGTTATTTTTTTTTCTTCTGTTGGATACATTTTCAGTTTAGATATACTCACTATATTGTTTCAGCGTAAGTAACACGTACTTCACCATTGTGTAAATAACAGTGCTGTTCGAATGACGTACAATAAACTCTGGTTGAATTTTCTGCATTGCTGTTTTTATTGGAACGTTACAGTTGGATCATTTAACAAACCATTATACGATACAATGTTTATTACTAAACCTAAAAGGGTAAGAACGAACCTGGAAAGGAAAATAAATATCAGTCAAGAATCTCCATCTCAGGCGGAAGGCCTGTAACCACTTTAATAGAAACATATAAAGGATTAGCTCTCGTCAATATAACTACCTAAGCACAAGTAACTGACGCGGGCACAAGACAGGCAGAGAGACAGGCAGGCAGACAGGAAGGCAGACAGTCAGACAGACAGGCAGACCGACCGACCGACAGACAGACAGGTAGATAGATAGATAGATAGATAGATAAATAGATCAACAGACTGACAGACAGAGAGGCAGACTGACGGGCAGACCAACCCACAGACAGACAGACAGACAGACAGACAGACAGACAGACAGACAGATAGATAGATAGATAGATAGATAGATAGATAGATAGATAGATAGATAGATAGATAGATAGATAGATAGATAGATAGATAGATAGATTAGATAGATCAGACAGACCGACAGAAAAACAGACAGACAGACAGACAGACAGACAGACAGACAGATAGACAGATAGATAGATAGATAGATAGATAGATAGATAGATAGATAGATAGATAGATAGATAGATAGATAGATAGATAGATAGATAGATAGATAGATAGATAGATAGATAGATAGATAGATAGATAGATAGATAGATATAGGCAAGCAGGCAGACAGACATACAGATAGAAGTCGTCATTAAAATCAACATCAAAATTCATTGAGTGGGTAAATCACACATTCATCATCGTCATAATCGTTTTCCTCTGTGCTCCCTAAGGTGCATGCATCCACCACATCAGCTGGTTCCCCTTACAAGAGGCCTGCACAAAGCATTCACATATCTCTTGCAGCACTGTTTTCAATGCCAGTTTGTGTTACATGATGGAGTTGCCATCCCCATGCACAATCGTATATTATAGTCCGTTCGGAAATTCGTGCCCACACATCGAACGTTGTAACTTTGCAACCCCTTGACGGATGTTATTGAAATTTGATACGTGACCTACTGATATCAATGCAGCTATTAATATATTTTTTGCCCTTACAAAACCCATGTCATGTTCGAATTTTCTTCCTTAAGTTATATAATAAACTCTTACCGTTATCTGGGTTAATTTTTATTAGTTCTACAGGAAAGTTACAAGATCCGTTCAAAAATTGCGCACTTAATTTTTGTTGCAGCACAGCACAAGCAATGAAATGTGCTATTCAATATTTTTTTTGTTTGAATTAGTGCAGTGACTACATGTCCCCACGAGTACGCACCTATTGTACACAGTCGCGAGTAATTATTTCAGCGGCGTATGCTAATTGCAATGTGTTGGCTGCAACGAAACAAAACGACACCAGCGTATAATATATTAATAAACTAAACTGCATAATTATGAAAAGCGCAATGAATCTGAAATGCAAATTTATCACTTTGCAGAAGGTAACTGTTATATTGTACAGGCATTTTCGCAGAGAGGCTAAGATGGGTTGTTTATACCACGACATCCAAGAACCAGGTAGGAGAACACGAAAGGCCCTGGGTGTGGATAGAAGATCATTTCGACGTTGGATACAACAGGACGGTGATTGTACAGAGGCTGCGGTTAAGCAAGGAAGGAAGAAAAAAATGATGATTTTGACAAGGATGTCATTAGACGTTTGATTTTGAAGATGTTTAATGCAAATCAACTTGTTACTCTCCGGATGTTGAAAAGTCGGCTGCAAGCAGAATGCGATATTAACGTCTCAAAAACAACTCTTTGGCAGCTTGTCAGAAGTGTCGGCTTTACTTTTAGAAAAACGTCTGGCGGAAGGAATTTTTTATGTGAAAAACCCCATCTGGTTGCAGCTCGAAGCAAATACCTGAGGCAGATTCGTGAGAGAAGGCAAGACGGCTATGATATAGTGTATTTGGACGAATCTTGGGTTAATGCTCATCATACGAACGAGAAAGAATGGCAATCTGTTGACGGAGGCATTAGAAGGAAAATTCCCAGCAGCAAAGGTCAACGCATTATATTAGCACATGCTGGCAGCAGACAGAATGGGCTTGTCCGTGATGCAGAGCTTATTTTTCAATCAAAGTCTGTAGATGGTAGAGACTACCACAGTGAAATGAATGGGCAAATTTTTCGAGATTGGATAGTGAATACACTCCTCCCGACTCTAGATAGGCCGTCTTGCCTGGTGATGGATAATGCGTCCTATCATAATGTTCTAGCGCAGGAGGATAAAGCTCCCACTTCGGCAAGCACGAAAGACGAAATCAGGAGGTGGCTTGTGAATGACAATACAAGGTATCTTCGCAGACAACAGTTATTTAAAACCAGAGTTGTTGCAGCTTGTGAGACAGAGGAATAAGACAAAAGTGTATCTGATTGATAAAATCATCCAAGAGCAGGGTCATGTTTCTCTTCGACTCCCACCTTACCATTCTCACCTTAACCCAATAGAGCTGGTTTGGGCTAGAGTTAAAGGGCAAGTGGCCGCCCAGAACACAACTTTTAAAATGTGCGATGTTAAAGACATGACTCGTGAGGCCCGTTCAGGCATAGACACAGAGTACTGGGTTAAATGTGAAGAACACGTGCTCCAGGAAGAAGAAGATTACTGGCAGCGAGATGGCTTGCAGTTTATACAACCAATAACTGTTGTGAACTTATTGGAGTCGTCCGATTCGGAATGAGGCACGTCGATCGCATTCCTTTGTTTGTGATAAACTTATTTCATATGCCAATCTATAATAACAATCAAACAGTTACGATTCGTCATAGCTTCCTGATGATTTACTGCTATCATTGTTCATTATCAGATCATCATTCCTCGTATCAAAATCACGTGAACAACCAAACACATTTAGGACACGCATTTGAACCGTCTTGTCGCACAAATGTTGTGATTTACTGTAAGAATTAATGTTGCGGGCAGATTTAGTCAAATGTTCCAAAAAGATCAAAGAAAATCGCCGTTTTGCAAATTTCGCGAAGGCTGTTGATGTAATGATCGCAAAATCTTAACTGCATGGAAAATCTAAGACTGCATGCAAAAATTCATGTCCATACAACAAACAGTTTTGGAGAAAATTGACGCTTTCTATGGGCACGAATTTCCGAACGGACTATAGTTAAGGTGACCAGACGTCCCGATTTTTCCGGGACAGTCCCGGTTTTCGACCATTTTTGATAATTTGTCCCGACTTTTTTTCGATCCAATCCGGGACGCCAATTTGTCCCGGTTTTGGACGAATTTGCCAATTTGGCATAAATCTCACAGATAAAAAAAAAAAAATTATTATTCCGTGGCTAACTTGAGGGAATTTTTAATTATTAGTGAACTGGTGCCGAAACAGCACAAGAGGTTGTCAGGACCGCGAATTAGTTTTGTAGTTCCAATGTGATATTCGCAGTTATTTGAAATTTTAGGTAGTGGTAAAGTACCAAGATTTTGCGTACGGTATACGTTTATTTAATTTAAACGGTGAACTATTTGCTGGAAACAGAGGTGAAAATGATGAGAAGAACATGGAAAGAACTTGAGATGATGGCACGTGACAGGAGGACTTGGTATGTGTTTGTTGAAGGCCTATGCTCTACTGGGAGTGGAGGGTTATGATGATGATTTGTGCATATTTTGTTATTGTTGTAAGAAAATGGTACCAAAGCGTAAATGCAGTTTCAATAAAGATTTACAAAAGGAATATCCGTTTATTAAAAAGAGTACATCAAACTTCAATGTACGATGCAAAATATGTGCCTCCGGGTTTTCGATATGCCATAGTGGACGTGGTGATATTAAGAACCACATAAGCAGTGAGAAACATAAGAGAGCCGTCGTTACAGCTGCATCAAGCTCGTCGTTAACCATTTTCTTCAGAGCTGATAAAATTGGTGACCAAGAAGAGCAATTAGCTGCTATAGAAGGCGCCTTTGCATACCATACAGTGCTACACAATCATACTTTCAGGTCTATGGATTGCACACCAAAATTATTTCAGGTTACTTTAGAGCCAAAATTTGCATGAGCACGTACGAAAACAGAAGCCATTATTCGAAATGTCTTGGCACCCCATATTCTAAATGAGTTAAGGTGTGACCTAGAAAAGTCTACATTTATTTCTGTACTGACAGATGCATCCAACCACAAAGAATTCAAGATTTTTCCTTTGCTTGTCAGATACTTGATCACAGTAATGGAGTGAAAATTAAAATATTACAGTTAAAGTCATTGCCAGGTGAAACATCTGATATTGTAAGTAGTTTTCTTAATGACTGCATAACTGAAAATGGTTTAGACAGTAAAGTAGTTGGATAATGCGCAGACAACACAAATTCCAATTTTGGAGGTGCTGAAAGGAAAGGACAGAACAATGTTTTCAAAAAACTGCAAGAAAACCTTGGACATGGTCTTATAGGAGTTGGGTGTGCAGGTAATATTTTTCACAACACTGTTCGAACAGCTGCAGATGTACTGCCTGTTGATGTCGAGCTGATTATTGCTAAAATTTATCTACTCTTCAAATCATACACAGTACGAGTTGAAAGACTCAAGGAGTTTTGCCAGTTTGTGGAAACAGACTCCCAGATGATCTTGGGTTATGCTCAGACTAGGTGGCTTGCTCTGCTGCCTGCTGTTGAAAGGGTTCTTCAGATGTTCCTGCCTGTTAAGACCATCTGTCGAGGAGTGTGTGTTTATTTATATCTTTCGTGCTTATTCCTGCCTTTTGCGTTTGCACGACTGTTTGTTTGTATCCCATATAGAAAGGAATGTGATGTCCAGGGTTCTCTCTTTATGTGCCTGGCGAATAAACATTAATTCTTAGTATTAACTTACTTTGTGCACACATCTCTTTCTCCAATGAAAGTCATAATAACTGAATGACGGTTTGTAACTTTAATACACATTACAACGAACTTCACATTAGACCCATTGATGTGGTCAGGCAATAAGAACATAATCCAGATTAATAATAATAATAAAAGTCACTCAGTTGCATGAACAATTATGAATGTTAAATATGTCATACATTATAATACTTCCATGTAAAAATAGGAATATACATTAGGGCTTTCCACACATGCCCAAACACACATCTGTGCCGCCTAACGGCTGGTCACTCACTGCTTCTCCTCGCTGCTAAACTCTCTCTCGTTTTTTTACCTGCCTTGTTAGCAAAACTTCCCCAGCCAGTCTCATCACGTGACATAGAGTGGCTATTTGGGTGAAGTGGCAAACTCGGCGTTAAAATTAATGCATTTTCTACTCCCAACATTGCCCCCCTGTTCCCGAGCGGAAACCAAGGGTTTTCGCTTGAGAACAGTGGATAGTTAGCCCAAGAACTATTAATCTATTAGAAAAGAAAAATCCTACTGTTCAGAATAATATATATGAAGTATTAATTGTAGTGCAAAATGACATGAAAACAGATATATGTAAACAGTGTAGACAAAATATAATCCAATGTTTCAAAATTGCAATTAAAGTCATAACATGAATGTTTCAATAGTATATCACCTGAAAAACAAAACAAGATCAGACAATGTCAACATCTGGCACAAACAATTTCACTTTCCAGTTACATTCCTTGACAATAAGTCTGCCAGAAAGTTTTCTGATCCCTTGATGGGGATTATTGTATATCTATATTCTTGGATAAGCAAGAACCATCTGTGTAATCTACTGTTTGTTGTAGTTTTTTGATTTAGGGATGTTAGTGGACGGTGATCCGTCTGGAGGTAGAAATGTGCGCCAAGTAAATAGCGTGATAACTTGCCCATACACCAAATGATGGACAAGAGTTCTCTTTCACTGGTGGAATACCAAGTTTCTGCTGGTAGCAACTTTCTGCTTACATACAAGCATGGATGTGGAGTATCACTGAACCATTGCAACAGGCAACCACCAATGCCAGTCTGAGAAGCATCAGTCCTCAGAAGAAATGGCATAGTGATATTAGGTAACATCAAAATAGGTGCCTTGGAAAATACAGTTTTAATTTTGTTCAAAGCTCCACTGCAAGTATCGGACCAAACAATTTTATTAGGAGCTCCCTTTTTTAGTCAAAGATGACAGGACAGAAGAAATAGATGAAAAGTTCGGAATGAACTTGTGATAGAAGTTAATGAGTCCTAACATGCTCCTAACCTGTTTCTTTGTCCGAGGGCTATCTAATTCTAATATGCGTTTGACAGTGTGCTCATCAGGGTATAACATGTGGTTACCAACACGGTGACCAAGAAATGAAATTTCTCGACAACCAATCTGAACTTTTGAAGGTCTAACTGTCAAACCATGCTTTCTGAGTAGCATTAATAAAGATTTTAATCCTGTGATATGTTCTTGCCAAGAACTATGGAATAAACAGATGTCGTCTATGTATGTGATGACATCAGATCTATCTCCGAAGAGTCTCCGCATCATGCGCACAAAAGTCGCAGGAGCATTGACAAGGCCAAAACACATATAATTCCATTGGAATAAACCATATGGAGTCATAAATGCGGTTAGTGGTTTGGCTTTATCAGTTAAAGGGATCTGCCAATATCCCTTGGAAAGATCTAGTTTGCTAAAGTATGTAGCCTGGGATAGTTGTGATAAGAGATCCTCCAAAACAGGCATAGGCTCGGCATCTGTGAGAGTGACACTGTTAAGACGTCTAAAATCAATGCAGATGCGAAGAGATTTGTCCTTCTTTCTAACTAGAACCATAGGAAAAGAATAGGATGATTCAGAAGGAGAAATGATGCCCATGCGTAGGATATCCTTAAGTTCACTATCCACCTGAGATCTGTAGTGTAAGGGTATAGTATACGGTCTGAGTTTGATAGGGTGATCATCAGTCAATGTAATATCATGAGAGATAACATCAGTGCGACCTGGAAGTTCAGTCAGCACATCAGAGAAAGATTCTAAAACAGCAAGAGCCTGTTCTCGATAACCAGAATCTAAATCAACTGATACAGTTACATCTCTCCAAGATTCGGAAGATGTTAAAGGCAGCAGAGGAAAATTAAAAGAAATATCGCTCGCTGTAGAATCATCAGATTCCACAACCGCTGACAAAGTCTGTCGAACTGGTTCATCAGAAATACTGTCCAAGATAGGTTCTAATTCTGCAGGGCGCTCCACATATAATTTTAACATATTGATGTGAAATGTTTTAACTTTGCCCCTTATGTCAATGGCATAATCTACATCAGTTTTCTTCTCAACCACCTTAAAAGGGCCCTGCCAGGAAATTAGCAGTTTATTTTCTTTGGTTGGAAGAAGTAGCCATACTTGTTCTCCTGGTAGGAACGAACGTAATTTTCGAGATTGGTTGCAGCGCACTCTCGACCTCTGTGAAGCATTACGTATCATACCTGATGCATAAGTACATGCATCTACCAGGCGTTGTCTGAGATCAATGACCAGTTCATAGCTGGTACGGACAGTAACATCCTCCACTGATCCTAACAACAAATCCTTGAGTATGTGCATAGGACCTCTAGGGTTGGCACCATATACCAACTCAAATGGCGAAAAGCCAGTGCTCTCTTGGGGCACTTCTCTGTAAGCAAATAAGACTGCTGGTAACATTCGGTCCCAGTCACGAGGACATGTCTCGGTGACTTTGCCTAACAACTGCTTCAACGAGCCATTGAAACGCTCGCAAACGCCATTGCTTTCCGGGTGGTATGGGCTTGTGAACGAATGCTTAATTGCTAACATGTTCTCAATATCTTTCATCATTTGAGACATAAATTGAGTACCACGATCTGATAAGATTTCATCAGGAAATCCTATGCGACAAAAAATAACAAATAAAGCATCAGAGACAGCTGCTGAGGTGATAGTCTTCAATGGTATGGCCTCCGGCCAACGTGTACATAAGTCTATACACGTTAGGATATATCGATATCCTCTATCTGACATGACTGACATAGGACCAACTATGTCAATTGCAATCTTGGTGAAAGGCCGTAATGGCACATCAGTGACTTGTAAGGGTGCAGCGTGGTGCTTGCCCCTACGTGCTACCTTTTGACAAGTTATACATGACCTGCAGTATAGCTTTACATCTTTGTTAACACAGGGCCAATAAAAATTTGAGGTGACACGAAACAGAGTACGCTTAATCCCCATATGACCAGCTAAAAGCGAGTCATGGGCAGTATTCAATACAATAGGTCTAAAACTCTTTGGAATAACTACCTGTCTCCTGACTAAAACATAGTTGTCAAAGCATCTAGTCAGTACTGAGTTCTTAAATTCAAACCAGTAACGTGAAGTTTTTGTCTTCTTCACATGCTTGCTCTCTGCTAGAGCAAACAATGGTTGCAAAGCAACATCTTCACACTGTTTGGTCGCAAACGACTGGGGGGAAACATTATGAACATTCTGAAGAGATGCTCTCTCATTAAATGGTATAGCTGGCTCTGCCTTGGATTCAGCGGCATGCTGGGCCCTAGTGACCACAGCGTTAGCCAACATTGGGTGAGATTCAACCCATTTATGTATCTCCTCTGGGGAGCAATCCTTAATACCTGGTATATTACCAAGGATAATGTCTGATACTGGTTCCTCAAGGACACATGCCCTTACCTTACCTGTAAAGAAGGGTGTGGCAATATCTATTTCTGCCACTGGGTAACACTCTATACTCCCACCAAATGTTATGCACTTCACTGTTTTACCAGTAAAGGCAGATTCATCAATTAGCGATCTACGGACTCCGACAGTGGTACAGCCAGAATCACGAAGGACACTTACATGTCTGTTATACAGAAAACCAGTATATAATGTGAGGCGTCCCACGTTCTCACAAGATGACATAGCAGGTAGAGCATGCCCGCAAATTAATCTGGGTTGTGAACCAGGTTGGAATAAAGATTTGCATCCATAACAATTTTCATCATTAAGTGAGCTAACAATACATGCATTGGCATGGTCGGCTCCCTTCTCATCATTCTTCTTTGCAGTTACACATGCATTACCCTTCTCATGATTGCTATTGTCATTATGCCCACAGTGTTTGTTAGTGCTGTTTCCATAATATTTCTTATAAGGTCTATTCCTATCACATGACCAACATCTGCCACTATTCCTATTACCACTGTAGGATGCATTGTCTTGTGTGGGTCTATGATCCATCCGTTTGTGATGTATTTCCTCATTATGGCTAGAATTCTGCCGCCACTGACCTTGGTTTGAATAACCATAGTCTCGCCTCTGTGGGAAGTTAGATGGTGACCTCTGCCTTGGGAAGTTATATTTTCCTCGGTAGTTGGATCTATAGCTTTGCCTTACTCTGCTGTCCACACTCTGAGATCGAGGTCTATGACCACCATCTCTAAAGTCATGATGAGCCACACATACTGGGAGTGCGTCCTTTATAGTTGGTTTGTGAACTTCTTTATCTGGGTGAGCTGTCATATATTGTCTCCCAAGTATCTCCATTGCCTCAAGGTCTTTCGGTTTTCTTTCTTGAAAAAATGAGGCAAGATCGGTGCTACATGCCGACAACACCTTGTCACGTAACATTAGATCAAGTAAGCCAGTGAAGGTCTTATCAATTCCGGACAATTCTATCCATCTTTTAGAATATAATTTTATTAATGAGATAAATTCTCCAAAGTCAGCTTTCCTGCTAGGCAGACAGGAATGAAATTTATCACGGAATCCTGCTTCTGTAAGCTGAAATTTACGTAGCAATGTCTCCTTGACAACATCGTAGTCTTCTCTACTACCGCTGTCCAGAGCAAAATAAGCCTGTAGAGCGTCCGCTGTTAAAAAATCGCATAATGTTGCACTCCATTGACCCTTGGGGATCTTCAACGCGCTGACCTTGAGCTCAAAACGTTGTAAGAAACTATCGACGCAGTCGATTTGCTGGTTGAAATTAGGCAATCGTATCCGGTTTGTGATCACAGGTGTACTAGATGATGTGTTTGGAGCGTCCAACTCCACTTTTCTTAGGGCGACAGCAACATCTATATCTTTCTGAATACGCAATTTCTCTATCTCCAAATCAGTTGCTTTCTGAGCAGTTGCAGCAGCTAATCTTAATTTTTCTTTCTCAGCGTCAATCTTTAGTTTTTCTTGCTCAGCGTCAATCTTTAGTTTTTCTAGCGCAAGAGCTTGTGCAAGATCTTTTTCTTTCTCTTCATGTTCTAACTGAAGACGTTTTAATTCACGTTCATTCTGTCTTTCAATTCTTGCATTATAGCTGTCAAATTGTGCAGTAGCAAATGCCTCTAGTTCCGCTCCTGATTTATTAAATTTAATCCCAATGTCTATAAAGTCCTGAAACGAAGACATGGTTTTCTCCCATAAACTACTTTCTGTTCAAAATATAGTGATATTTATAATGATGAACAATACAAAACTCAATACCTATGTAAGTCGTACAAACCCACCAAGGACATAATTAGAATGTGTTAAATTATGGTGATGTTGTTAATGAACACTGCAGTGCTCAATACATGTTATAATAAAAGAAAAAAAAATATGCAAAATTATGCCATATATATCAATGGGTCCAGACAAATGTACAATGAAAAGATGAAGGCAATGATGTCAATGACAATGATGATGATGATGGTATATTTTCAAATACAACACACACAAAAACAAATAAAAATTAACCAAAATAAGACAACAACAACAATATTCTATATTAAGATGTAAAAAAAATAATTATTATTAGACACTACAAATAATTCACAACTAAAACGAAACAACCGTCACATTAACAACTAAGGACAAGAAGGTATAGAAAGCACTATTACAACAACTGACAATGTGAGACATATATACGAAACAATAACAAAACGTGATACCTAACGCCACATCTAATTACAAATTAAATGTTCGCAATGCAAAAAAAGGACTGTCAGTATGAATGCGTCAAAGCGCTAAAATTCCTTAAATGCAAACCTCACATAAACCTATAGAAGATCACCTTTCATCATACTTCCGAAGATGAATGAAAAAAAATGATACCTAAAAAAAAAAAAAAAATTGGCAACACTGAACATATAGAATAGAAAAAAGAAAAATAGCAAAGATGGAGCACGCTATGAAAGCACAAGAGGCTTTAAAGAAGCTTTTAAAATGCAGCTAAACGTATCGTAAAATGCAGACTAAAGTGTTTTGGTCTGAACACGGCGTAATTTAGTTTACACTGTCTCGCATGAATCAGGAACACTAAGCCAAAATAGAAACTATAGTTCTGAAAACTTGTTTTATAATATGTCGTCTGGTCGAACTATTTTATTTACTTCTTAATAATAAGGTCCGTAAAGTTTCTTTTATAGATTTATAAATGTTAGTACACGTATGGTCCCTGAAAGCCTTCAATGTTTTTGGAAAAATAGGTCCTCCGTTCGTCTTTAAAATATTCCATCAACAGAAATCATGCGTGTTTGTTGACGTAAATTCCTGCTGCCGTTAAAGGTCACGGGGCGTGGCTAATTTGCCGCAGTGCGTTGAAATGTTTCGCTTTGTACGGGAAGTTCATATGCGCGAAAGCTGGTTTCACCGTAGTTTTTGCAAAAAGGATCGTTTGCAAGATATTTCATATACACGAAGAAAAAGTCATTGTTATACAGCGCAGCACTTCAAAATAGATTAAAACACGTTGCCTTAAAAGTGCATCTGAACTCCTGTTTTATGTTCACTCATATTATAGTTCAATTGATGCAAATGCATTTTAAATAAACTTGGTGCACATACTTAATTCAGGCATAAAAATTCGCAAAGGCACAAGCTTGGCTACCCATCTGTTAAGACCATCTGTCGAGGGGTGTGTGTTTATTTATATCTTTCGTGCTTATTCCTGCCTTTTGCGTTTGCACGACTGTTTGTTTGTATCCCATATAGAAAGGAATGTGATGTCCAGGGTTCTCTCTTTATGTGCCTGGCGAATAAACATTAATTCTTAGTATTAACTTACTTTGTGCACACATCTCTTTCTCCAATGAAAGTCATAATAACTGAATGACGGTTTGTAACTTTAATACACATTACAACGAACTTCACATTAGACCCATTGATGTGGTCAGGCAATAAGAATATAATCCAGATTAATAATAATAATAAAAGTCACTCAGTTGCATGAACAATTATGAATGTTAAATATGCCATACATTATAATACTTCCATGTAAAAACAGGAATATACATTAGGGCTTTCCACACATGCCCAAACACACATCTGTGCCGCCTAACGGCTGGTCACTCACTGCTTCTCCTCGCTACTAAACTCTCTCTCGTTTTTTTACCTGCCTTGTTAGCAAAACTTCCCCAGCCAGTCTCATCACGTGACATAGAGTGGCTATTTGGGTGAAGTGGCAAACTCGGCGTTAAAATTAATGCATTTTCTACTCCCAACACTGCCTCTAAAATCATATTTTCAATCTCGACAGATGCCAGTTTTTATACAGACATTCTTTGAAAATCCTCTATCTGAGGCATGGCTTGTTTTTGTTCACAGTCAGGCCTCTCCATTCCACGAAGCAGTGCAAAAAATAGAGGGACAGACGGTCACTGGGTTTGAAGTCATTGACAGCATCAACAGGTTGAAAACTATTTTGAAGTCCAAACTGGAAGACTGTTTCTTGCCATCAAGAGTTAAGCTAATCCTTGAAAAGCTGGAAATGGAAGGACTTCCAAAGGAGGATGTGAAAAAGTTTCATGCTAGCGTTTCTTCGTTCTATGAAACAGCTTTCAATTATTTTAATAAATGGGCTGCAAAAAATTTTCAAGGCCTAGAATCCTACAGCCTGGTAACGCTGAACAGAATACCAATTTGGGCAGATATTGAGATATCATCATCACTAGTGATTCAAACATTACCTTCAGCCCACTTTACAGAAACTGAAATTTATGACGAATATGTCTATATGAAGCAGTTTGTTATTTCTTAGAAAATTAGTGAATGGAATGCCAAAAAAAAAAAAAAATTGCCACCACAACGTTGGATTGAAATGGTTTCCCACTTCAAAAACAATAATGTGCCATTTTCAAATATTTTGAAGTTGGCAGAGTTTTTTTTCTTTCTGTCTACCTGGAACAAATGCTGCCACAGAAAGAGTGTTTTCTTTGATGAACAGCTTATGAGCAAGTGATAGGTTGCCCAGCCTCGCAATGACATGTCATTGGGCCGAAGGGCTGAAAGCCCAAGTGCCGCTGGTTAAGAAAAAAATAATAAATAAAACACAGCTAGGTGTTGAAACTTTGAAACCAAAGTGAACTGTGAGGAAACATGTGTCGAGTTTTTTAAGATGCTGCTTGCAAAGAAGGACCTATTGATAAAAATCCACTCATCTGAAAAGTACAGTAACTCAGCTTCACCTTAAGTAAGGATTATTGATGTTTTTCTGTTATTAGTTTACGTAGTTAAACTTATACAGTAAAATGTATGTTATTCAAATGAATATTATTTTAAATTGACATCAACTTGATTTTTCCGGGACATGTCCCGACTTTTGACCTTTTCTTTACCCTTTTGTCCCGATTTTTTGCATTGAAATAGGTCAAATCTACTATTTTGTCCCGGATTAGGGTTTTGAAAATATGGTCACCTTAACTATAGTCGCCTTGTACGGCATGCCTAAAGATATAAGTTTATAAACTAATAAAACGGTATTGAATCAGTTTTACAAATAACAGTTCACATGAGACAAGGGACATTTCGGGTTTTACCCTTCGTCAGCCACAAACAGGTGACAAAGACAAAAATTACATATAGGTACTACAAAACTATACGATGAATAACAATACAAGAAAACCGTAAAATCTAAAAGAAATACTGAAACAAGAAAGTAAATAATCCAACGAAACGAAAAAAAGAAGAATAAACAAAACTGTGGAACTAGTTAAAGTTAGCTTAGCTCGATGCAAACAATCCGTGGAAGAAAGCGGTAGTCTCTTGTCACAGAATTCGCAAGGAAGTGACGTGCGATAGCGACAAAACAAGAGATATAAAAAGATACGAAACGAACCAAAGCAAAAACACAAGAAGATAGATCATAAAGACAACGAATAAAGAATGAAAAAGAGAAAAGCTACCAGAATTTATGCAAAATGATGTTGTATATTTAAACCGCCGGGAGCTAGAACGCCTATTTTAAAAATAAGGCGATTCTCCAACGAAAAGCGAGTCTTGTCATTACCGGCACATGAACGCAGGGCAGTGACATGTATATCGGAATTACCTGAATGGTCCGGTCTATTGAAATGAAGGGCCACCGGTAAATGTTTGACCTGATAGATGTCATTCAAGTGCTCACGAAACCTGTCTGCCAAACGCCTACCAGTTTCACCAATATAGGTCATGCCACATCTCTTGCAGATGATAGCATAAATCAGGTTTCTGGATTCGCACGTAAAAGACTCTTTAATGATAAATTTTCCTTTAGGAAAAGTGACTGTCTGAGTTTGGAGTACAAACGGACAGGTCTTGCATATCCGGCGTTGGCACGGTTTAGTACCAAAGTAAGATGGGCTAGAATGTCGCAAGCGACTGTGTACAAGAATATCCCTAAAATTCCTATCCCTACGATAAGCTACCAAAGGTGTATCACGAAATAACTCTTTGGTATCAGGATCAGAGTTGAGAATAGGCAGATGTCGAAACAGAATTCTCTTTACCGCCAGGCAGTGAGGATGGAAAGTTAGAACCAGTTTGAGTCTGTCAGTTTGGACAGAAGGTTTAGCAGTGAGTGCCGTCTGACGAGTGACGCGTGTGATACGATTAAGGGCATCAGATAACACATGTTCTGGATAAAGACGTCGGCGAAAGAACTCAAGCATCTCTTGAGCTCGCTGATGAAAATCATCGTCATCGTGACATAACCGACGCAAGCGAAGAAGTTGAGAAAAGGGAATGGAATTTTTACAGCTAAGAGGATGCGATGAAGTATAAAGAAGGAAACCATGAGCGTCAGTAGCCTTATAATAGACAGACGTTTTAAGACCAATAGGGCTAATAGTCACAGTGATGTCAAGGAAGTTCACTGAGGTCGTAGAAATTTCAGAAGTGAATTTGATGGCAGGATTGAAATTACCAACATAGTCGATAAATCGACGGAGGTCTACCTCAGACATGTCAGTAATGCCAATACCATCATCAATGTAGCGGCGGTAAAACTCGGGTATTGGCCCATCATAATTTTGAAAGACCAAATATTCAAAGTGGCCCATAAAAAGGCAAGCGTAACTAGGACCCATCTTAGTACCCATAGCAACGCCACTGATTTGGTTGAAGAATTGGCCATTAAACTCAAAAGAGTTGAGATTAAGAACCAACTCAGCAAGGCGAAGAAGCGGACCTGTACTTATAGTAAGATCAGTACGCTGGTCGAGAAAAAATTGGAGTGCCTTAAGACCATCAGCATGTGGAATAGAAGTATAAAGGGAACAAACATCTAGAAGGAAAAGACGGTAAGTACGATCAGGCGTGAAACTGATAGAATCAAAGGTAGTGATAGCATGAGTAGTGTCTTTCAAATAAGAAGGCAGATTGGCGACCAAAGGCTGGAAAATACTATCAAGGAATTCAGAAATACGTTCAGTGGGACAAGAGCAGGCTGAAACAATAGGCCTACCAGGGTTAGCAATTTTATGCACCTTAGGAAGCATGTAGAAGGAAGGCTTACCAAGAATACTATCAAAAATATGGAGAGATAAAGCACCAGAAGGGAGATGATCATCATGGACAAGGCCCCGGATAGTCTCATAAACAGTAAGATTATTCCGGATTGTAGCATCACCAGAACAAGGTGAGTAAAAGGTGGTGTTACCTAGCTGTGTAACTCCTTCGTGAATGTATAAGTCCTTACGCCAAACAACCACAGCACCACCTTTGTCTGCCGGCTTGATAACAATATCATCACGGTTTTTAAGGCGTGACAATGCCCGCCATTCAGAAGACGTGAGGTTAGATCGACGGAGTAGTACCTATATGTAATTTTTGTCTTTGTCACCTGTTTGTGGCTGACGAAGGGTAAAACCCGAAACGTCCCTTGTCTCATGTGAACTGTTATTTGTAAAACTGATTCAATACCGTTTTATTAGTTTATAAACTTATATTCCTTACCAATTTTACTGCAGCCCCTTAATTTATTTACTTATACTATGCCTAAAGATACAGTAGTCCTGTTCTTTGTCTCATCAGAGATTCCTGGGAACGATACGGGACAATCACACATCCAGTGCCAGGAGAATTAAGACCTTCAAAATCACCACGGCGAAACCGTACCTACAAAATCACCACGGCGAAACCGCACCTATGTTTTCAAAGCGAGATAACAACACTAATTTGAGACACAAAGGCGGTCACGAAACAACTCAGTTATTGTCCTTTGATTAAGAACAGTGCTTTCAAATGTTTCCACACACACAAAAATAAATAAGTAAAAAATTGTGTATTGACATACACATCAGAGTTATACGATTAAAGAGTTCCTAAGAGTTTGTTTGTGACAGGCAGAATAGAATGCTCAAGACAATGAAAGAGAATCGGGAACAAATGCAGCTTTTGAGAGTTACGTGTGACACAATTGAGCGAAAAAGATTTGGAGACAAGGAAACAATGAAATAAATGTAGAAGAGAGAACGAAAGAGTAAGAGAAAGACGTGCAATATGTAAATAACAGGTAATGTGGCTTAGAGAGAAAGAAAGAGAGAGAGAGGGGGGGGGTGGGGGTGGGGGAGAAAGTGCGTGTGATTGAGATTGGGAATTGATTAAGGTTAATAAACAAAACAACACATAGCAAGAGACAAATGATGAGATAGAAAAAACACAGAAAGATACAAATTTGTTTACAACGATTAACGGTTGAAGTAATGCGACATTTCAATATATGAAACATAATAAATTTTCCAGAAATAGAGAACACGTTAGGGAGAGGTTGATGTGGGAAATTACAGGGAAAGTTTGACATCTGAAGAGCCAGAATACAGTTAGAATATGAAGGAGCAAAAGAAATAGAAAATGCCAGCCAAACACAGCGTCATCAGCTGCCATCTTCACAACAAACGTCGAACTAAAATCTCGCATCTTCTGTCTCTTGTCTTTATTGTGCACTCTTTCCTGTCCATGTCTTGTGCGTTATCTTCCCGCTTACAGCGCTGTCTTCCTCTTGCACATTTGCCTTCAGCTTCAGTGCCCGGTGTTGGGTCTTTTAAATTTTAATATGGCCAAGATATTTTAGCTGTCTAATTTTGATCTCCTTCATTAATTCTCCTGTCATTCGTAGGTTCTGTAAGACCTCTTTATTTGATTTTTTCTCTTTCAATGCGATGTGTCAAATTCATCTGTATATTCACATCTTATGAGTCTTAAATCTTTCTTCCAATTACATGTTCATTGTCCATATTTCTACACCATACAGTAATGCACTGAGAATCATTAAATGTTATATATACAAGTATAAGTATATATATATATATATATCATATTTAATGATTCTCAGTTTTAATTTATGAGTTAATTATATAGATGTTAGTATTTGTCTCATGTTGTTGAATGTAGATTTGGCCATTCCTATTCTCTTCTTGATTTCTGTTTCACATCTTCCTTCTTCTGTTAATATATGACCAAGATATGAGAAACTCTAGACTTGTTCCAGGATTTTCTTATTTATTCTCATCTCTGACGTTTTGCTTCTGAGAGACATAGAATGATATAATTACGTGGCATGCGAAAAAATGTACATGTCAACGGATACAGAGAGAAGGAAAGAAGATAACAGAAAGATATATATACACCAAAGCCACCTTCCACAACTAAAAATGTAAACACCAAGAAATAAAAATAAACGAGGAAAAGGAAAGACCGGAGAAAAATAGTCAAGACAGGTGACAAGGACTGGATTAGGTGTATGCTGGGAT